>VXBP01008829.1:0-25117 GCA_013400115.1 Rhinopomastus cyanomelas
TAGTGGTCAGTGGGACAGAGTCTGGTTGGAGGCCTAGTGGAGTCACACATAAGCATTTTCAACATCCAGACAGTTAAACCTGGCTCACACTTATGTCAGACATGAAAAAGAATAAAAACAGGATGAGAAAAAAAACCTAGAATACATTTGTGGTAATGTTCAATAACCACTGATTTTAAACCTACATGTAACAATTAAGACAGAAACAGTAACTGTGTCATCAAGGACCTTACAGTGAATGGCTCTCAGGAAGAAACACAGGGTGTTATGGGTAGCAACTTTGCCTTTAGAGCACACTGTGTATGGGTAAGCAGGACCTGCCCCATGTGCTGAACATCTTCACGGCACTGGTATCCAGAGCACCCACACCTTACAAAGTCATTGTTCACAAAGCAGTCAGCAACAGAAGCATAGTGCAATTCTGAGTCCGAGTAGTAGTTTATTAGCTTTTCTCCCTACTCTGCAAACTGAATGCGCACAGACATCTGTCCTTTCTGCTGCACTATGCTGCAGCATTTGACGACTAGCTTCACGTCTGATAAGCTACCTTTTCAGTATTACTAACACTATAAAAAGCATTAATTTAATGTAATTGATAAGACTAAAGAAGTAACAACAAATTATTTAAACCACTAGTAAGCTAATGTGACAGGCATGCAAAATTATATTTGAAGATGTGCAGTGAAATCATTGTATGTATTTTGCAAATGTCTTATTAAAAAATATACATGTCTATTTGTTTTTGTGCAGATTGCTTCTTTCCCTGCTTTCTACTTTTTTTGCTTTAAACATCCTTATAAAGTTTTACAAATTACTCTGAATATTTCTCTTCTGTAGACTTCTCCACTTTCTCTGCGCATTCCCATCTTTTAATTGTCATATTTCTTTTCCTACCACCATCTCCAAATCTTTTCTATGTGTAGTTTCTCCATATATAGCAAATTTATTTTATCTTGGGATTTTTGCCTCAGATATCATTAACTCCAATAAAGCAGACAAAAAAAAACCAGCAAAAACCCCCCAAACTACCTTGTACTTTAAATAGTGTTGAATTGGAAATCTAATCTTGAAACTATAGAAAACTTTTTAGAAAAAAATAATATAGCTTTCTTAAAGAGACTCATCCTATAGTAGTAGTACTTTGCACAGACTCCAGTCAAAGTTTGCCTAATATTAGAAAATCATAATAACTCTTCCAGCTCCTCCATAGAAGAACTAAACCTGAATTTTAAATTCAGAAATGGATATGAAATTTTTCACGGTGACATAACCCAACACATAAGCCAGCTGGTTACCTGCAGACATTAAAGAGAGGCTAAAAAACTGCCTTTTAACTTCAGACTCTTATGTTGCACATTCTGACCACACTAAGCACCAACCAGGTTCAACTTTTGCTCTTCAGAATCAAAATACGTTCACTTCAATTACACAAAGGTAGGTCTGATTTATTTGCACCTTAAAAAGGTATGAATCCACATTACCATGGAAAGTACGAGTTACTTTGTCTGCCTTCCTCCCATTCTCCAGGAACTCGTAGAATCTGAGTGAGCAGTTCCTTCTGAGTTTATTAATACTTCTCCAATATTTATCAAGACAGAGTCTGCATTTGAAGAATACCCTTAGAAATTCTTCCTATCTAGAAGAGCCTAGTGGCTCTAACAGACTCAAAAGTTTACAAACGTGCACTCATACAAAATCACACAATTGCAGCTCCACCACTTAATGTTACTACATTGTTACTACTTAGCTTCATTGTACAGTGTGCAGAAAACTTGTAAGTGTATGTGTGTTTGTGAAGTGAAATCAAAGGTCTTTGCCTCCTGTTTGGAATGAGATACTGCATGCATCTCAGATTTGGAGGATGATTATACAAATCTGTAATTGGCTATTTCAAAAGTTTGTTCCATATTGCCTAAATTAAATTTTAAAATAAAGTAAGTTATTTTGTATACGATGGAAAATAATCAGATTATCCTGAAACACACTCACATCCTAAATACTTGTCCCTACAGCTGACCCACTTAAGACTTTATTTAAAACAATCAAAAGACAAATACACCACATCAATCACAGGCTGCCCAGGGTGCTTGTGGAGTCTCCTTCACTGAAGATGTTTAAAACCCACCTGGATGTGTTCCTGTGCGACTTGGTCTAGGTGATCCTGCTGTGCAGGGGTATTGGACAGTATGATCTTTCGAGGTCCCTTCCAATCCCTAATGATTCTATGATTCTATCATTACAAACACCATGTTTCCTACTGCCCTCTTTGGACTTGTCTGATGTGGTTAATCTGGTGAGTTTAGCAGTTCGCTATCTTAGTCAAAGTGACAGAATTTCTTAGTGTTTGAACATGTGATGGAAATAAACTGTCTGTGTGTAGTATATCAGTCAGTTTCGCAACTCTAGCATCTCACTAGTAGAAAAGGAACCATCATCATTGGCCAGCAACCTGCTAAAATAGGTCACAGCAACAACACAACTTTTTTATAACGTGTACTTCACTCCACTGAGACAGTTCCTTACAGCTACACAGAAGTACATTCCTTCTCTCATTTCCCAAAAACAAAGCTCTACTACACTTTTTACTTATGACATCTGACAACCCTTTGTATCCCTTCTGCAGGTTCCTTATACTGCACAGGAATAGAACAATCATTGCCAGTGGGTGCATTACTGCACTGACAAGGGTGCAAAATACTGTTTCTGGCACAGTTGGTTTGCCACTTCTGAGAAGAGGAACACTGAAGCTCCCTGTCCTGCAAGGGGATAATACTTAAGAAATGAGACAGCTCTGCCAATACAGAAAAGCTGTAGCTTTACAATAAATCCAGCACCTTTCCCAGTATACCATGTATTAACAGTAATGCATCTGCAGGATTTAGAGATTAACCATTTATTTTTCTCTTATGAGGATATGACAGCTCTCAGGATAACTACAGTGAACACTGATGGTACAATCTGACAACCCTGCCACCATTCTAACAATATCTTAACCATAGCTGATCTAAATAAATCCCCTTCGGTCTTTGATCTAGTGATTCTCTCCGCACCAGAACAGTTTTTGGTATAGTCAACTTTTGTGAAAAGCTCCTTCCTGCATATGGTCATCAAGTTAATAAGGGCAGAACCCCACCTCAAAGGACACTGCATGCTTCTTTGTGCTACTGGTTATTAATGAGCAACAAAACGTTGAAGAAATCAAGTCTCAATTGTAAATTAAAATATTCATCATCAATAACATCCTTAAAGGGAAAATAAACTTCAGTTTTACAATTACTTTAAAATTTAAAAAATGCTATCACTACAGCAAGCAGATAATACACTGAAAGCAGTTAAGAAATTAATCTGTTTTAAAATAAACCCGGTTTCCAACAGCTTAAGATAAAAGGCTATCCTAGCTCTAACTGGCTATAACTATTGTCCCTGGATTGAAGGAACTAGATCCAGCTCTCCAGAGGATGAATGAAATTGCAAAGATGACCTCCCTCTTCTTTGCATATTTCTTGAACACTGACTTCTGCTAATATAAGAATCGAGTATTCCACATCAATGGATGTGGAATGGGCAGACAACAAAAAGCATCACATTACTCACTGTACTTTTTCCTGTCCATTCCAAGTACAGCTATCATTTCAGGGTATTTTTGTCAGAACATGAAAACTTAACAATAAAGAACCAGAAACTGCAGCACCCTCAGGCATAGCTACACAGAAAAACTAATGAAAAAAATGAAGCATTATTTTTCAGCATAACTGTAAAAGTATCAAGTACAAATGCTTTTTTGCAGAATAAGTAGGAAAACTGCTTCCTCAAAATTAAGTAAGCTACCATCAGAAAACATTTTCAGCTTGTGGAGAAAGCACTCCTAATGGGAATTCATATAAAAGTACTAATGAGCTGTAAAGGTACACTGCAATTTACAGCTTATTAATTTCTTCAGACAAACAAGCCCACAGGTATCAGCCATAGTCACATTACCACCTCTCTCAGGTAGCCTTCTAGCAATAACCAGAATCAGCATTTTTCAACTATTTGAATAATAAATGTATCTTACTCCTCATCTGTTCTCACTCAGATCAGTTCCTTAACACTTACTCTTAATTTTATGAGAAAACCAACTAGAACATGGCAAGTAGAAAGGCACAAATTCTGTGATTCCATGAAATTCACATAATTCAGTGATGTAGTCCTGTTTTATGTAGTTACCTAAAACTCACGTTTCACCACTGAAGGTTGATCCCTCTTCCAAGGTACAACTTTAGTAAAACTATGATTTTAAAGGTGTCAGTGTCCTCACTTCAGGGCAGTATTTATGAATCTCATTCACTAGAAACTTTGTGTGCAAAGAGTTTATAAACTTTGCACAATCTCATCACTACTGACTCATTTAAACTCCTTATTACCAATTCTTTATTACCAAAATTATCCTCAAGTTCCTCATTACACAAGAATAATCAAGGTTACATGCTACTGGTAATAAAGTGTTTAGATGGCAATAGTATGTGTATACATTTGTCTTAATTTAATAACTGTTCTTTATTCCAAAGAAAAATACCGTCAGGTGAAGGTACAAAAGTTAAGAAAGAATTATTAGTGTTAATTAATGCTTGAAGGTAGAATTACATTTCTTTCAATTGGACCCATTAAAGGGGCTTTAATATAGATTTGCACAGCATGCTAAAGATTTTCAAGTGCAGATAATGAGACAAGCTAGTACTATTTTAACCCCTCTGGAGTACATTCAGTTGATAAGGTTCTGAGACATTACAAGGTCTAGGACAAAAAGATTAGTTTTAGTTCCTCCACATCAAAATTGAAGCCTAATTAATTAACAGTGTTATAGAAGACAGAAAAGGTTTACTGCTACTATAATACATCTTTAATTTAATCTTTTAAGGAAAATAGGTGAAGGTACTTTATCCATTGCATGAATTGCTTCCCTTTTCCACATCATTCTCTAAAATAACACCTTACATTCAAAAATTTTAAAGTACTCTTCAAAAATCTTCACTATATTTAAAGAAGAAAAATAAAGCACCAGTGATCTATTTGAGACATACCTAAATATCATGGTTTAACACAACGGGTGGGAAATGTTTTCAAAGAAATGGAAGAATGAAAACTGATATCTGTGGCAGTCAGACTTCAGAAGAAAATCAAATTCTAGGATAGTGAGTTGTCCACTTAAAAGCAGAAGTCATAAATTCTTTTTGTTAAAGCACTCAGCAAAATTGTGTGTTTATGGCTAGTAGTCATGACTGCTCAGAGAATTTTCACTGCGTAAAACAAACAAAAATGACAGTAATCAATATAAGAATCTAGCCAGCCACCCCAAATGACTTTTTACTATAGTGTTTAGAATAAATATGTATGTGCCAAATGAGGCAAAGAATTGATTTTCAAAGGAAATTAAAATGTAATCAAAAGATAACTTATTTATTAAAAATTAGTTAAAAAATAAGAAGGAACAAAGAGAAAAAACAAACTTCAAATACAATATAGTTTTCACTGAATTTCATGCAGTAATAGATTTTTTTAATTAAATGCTTTAATAAATACTATATTTGAAACTTTAAATGTTAGAATTTAAAATGCTTCGCATTATTTCATATTTAAAACATTTAACACAATATGCAGTTATGCAATAAACTCAACCAAAAGCCACAGACTGGAATATTTGAGCACTTTTCTCCCCTTCCTGTATAGAAAAGTTATTAAAGATCATATTACTTTCCAGCATTCCATTTCTAATTTTCAGTAACATCAATTAAAATTGAAACCCTTCAAATTCAAAAACCTCATTACAAATAAAGCTAATCTAGCTCTTGCTGTTACATAACTAAGTGCAGCTCACCTACTGCGTGTCAAATATGTTCTCTTACTTACAGTCACTTTAAAAGGGCTCTTATCATGCCAAGACATAGTCTTAGCAGAATAGCAGGGATGAAAGACCATCTCATCTTCTTCTAGGGTTTTATTGTTTCCAGCAGCAATATAGGCTTATATACAAGCCAAACTATGAGATATTCATTTGCCTTTTTACCATGAGTAAGAACAGTTTAATACAACTAGCTATTTCATGGCCACTCAGAAATTCCTAGTACATAAATATCCTATGACAAACAATATTGTTGCAACTGAAATCTGCATGCCCCCCAGAATACTTGAGAATACAAATTTCCCAGGCCAAACACACTGGTGCACTGCAACGTACCCTTGAATTCTTGCTGTCTATAACATACAGAAGAGAAAGTCCATTGTCTTTAGTGTCAAAACTCAGCTTCATAGACAACTTATTTGCACGTTTATTACAGAAACAGCTTTTTCTCCTTAGACAAAAAAGAACAAATTCTGAAAAAAATTAATTTAAATGCTCCTGGCTATATTGTTCTCTGATTACCAAACCACTGCAAAAACTCAGAAGACTACCTCCCCGTTGTTTCCGTCCTGTGGCATCCCAGTACTTGGATACGGCAAGAGGGTCAGAAGGACACCATCTTTGTACATAGATTTCATACACATATTTGGCAATGGCATCTTTACCACCTCTCCTCCCCAAGTGAACAGTACTCTAAGGCAAGCTATTTGAAAAGGCTATGTTACAACACTTGTTTCATACCCTGTTGCCAAGCCTGCCCCCTTTCCCAGCTGCCATATTTCCTTGGTTGCCATATTTCCAGAATTACAACTGCATCACACTACAATTTCTGATCAAATTCCCTTTCAACTTCTGAAATTGATCTGAAAGTGCAAGGAGATAAACATTACAGGTTCACGAGCTGCACAGCTGGAGAGCTGTGACTAGTGGTGTCCCCCAGGGATCGGTGCTGGGACCGGTCTTGTTCAACACCTTCATCAGTGACACTGACGAGGGCACACAGTGTCTGCTCAGCAAGTTTGCTGACAACACCAAGCTGGGAGGCTTGGCTGATACGGCTGAAGGCTGTGCTGCCATCCAGAGAGACCTGGACAGACTGGAGGGCTGGGCACAGAGAAACCAGATGAAGTTCAACAAGGACAAGTGCAGAGTCCTGCATCTGGGGAGGAATAACTCCACCAGTACAGGCTGGGAGGTGATTTACTGGAAAGCAGTCCTGTGGAGAGGGACCTGGCAGTCCTGATGGACAACAGGTTAACCGTGGCACAGCAATGTGCCCNTGTTAGATAGTTTTGTCCTGCTCCGGCAGGGAGGTTGGACTCAATGATCTCTTTGGGTCCCTTCCAACCCCTAACATCCTATGATCCTATGAACAGCCCGCAGACCTTCTTGAAAGCACGAAAACACACCACTGCAAACAAATCCTTACAAACTTCTTAAGCAGGTATTTTTTTCATATCCTAAGAACAGAATAGAAATGTAGAAATAATCACACATTTGTAATGCTGTAATACGAAAGGATGAAAAAACTAACTTCAGCGGCATTTCTCATCACACAGCAGGTGTACCATGCTTATTTGGAACAAACCAGTAGATAAGCTCAAGAAACCTTGTTTTACACCAGCTGTCTACACACCTTATTGCAGGTAAAGGCCATCAGAAATGTGTCAAAATTCACTCATGATCACCATGATGTAGCAGAGCACATCCTCATCAAGTTGGTGGCACAAAAGAAAGAAGTGCACCTGGGGAGGAACAACTCCGTGCAACCTTGCATGGTTCACACAGCAATATATACTGGGCATTGCCCATCTGGAAAATTAACTATGCAAGAAAGAACCTGGGGGGTTCTGGCAGACAACCAACTGAGCCCAAGCCAGCAAAGTATCACTGTAACAGAGACAGCATGTTACATTCCAGGCTGCATTAGGAAACACACTGTCAGCAGTCTGAGGGAGGTGATTCTTCCCTTTCACACTTCTAAGGCCCCATCTGGACTTCTGTGTCCATTTCTGAGCTCTACAGGACTGGAAAGTGTCCATTGAAGGCCCATGAAGATGACTTAGATGCTGGAGCATCTCTCCCATAAGGACAGTCTGAAAGAGCTCAGCCTTACTGGCCTGGAGAAGAAAAGGTTCAGAGGGGATCTCATCAATATATACAAATACCTGAAGGAAGGGTGCAAAACAGACAGGGATAGGCTCTATCCAGTGGTGGCCAACAACAGGCCCAGAGAAAATGGGCATAAACTGGAAAACAGGAGGTTCTCTCTGAACATCAGAAAACACCTTCTCACTGTGAGGGTGACTGGGCTCAGGCATGGTTTGCCCCAAGTGGTTGTTGAATGTCCATCTTTAGAGACTTTCAGAAGCTGCCTGGATATGGTCCTGGGAAGCTGGCTATAGATTACTCTGCTTGAGCAGAACAGTTGAACCAGATGACCTCCAACCTCAAGTATTCTGTGATTCTTTAAAAAATTATGTTCTTTTAACCAAGAAATGCTAGTATTTAGACATTTGAAAGGACACCCTTGACCTCAGTGGGCTTCTATCAGCTTTCTAATTCTTTTTCTCTCCATCTCTATTGTCCTCGGTCTGATTATGACTTTGTTACTAATATGGAAAAGGACATTATGTTCTACTCACAGTCTTGAGAAGGTAATAATTTGAGATTTATGTAGAAAAGAAAGATGCAATGTTTAATGTTCTCCTGTGTTTATTTAGTATATTTTAATGTTGGATTTCACAAGAATCATATTTTTAATGCTATGAGGTTTGAAATGTTTTGACTACTTTTCACGTATCTTGATTTTTAGGAAATGTGCTGATATTTCCTCAATTTCACTGACAGCTTGGCTCAATACATGGTTTTCATTTAAGTATTTTTACTGAAATCAGTTTTGAGTCAAGAGTTCAAAACAGGAAAAAATGACATAACATGTATGACATTTTGGATGTATCAGTACTGTATTAATAGTTTATGCTAACAGTTAACGTGATAAATATTCTCATACGTTACTTAGAGTAAAACGCAGATCAATCGATTTTGGGATACCACATTACAAAACCTAAGTTTTGGAGTCACAACTCTAGATTAAAATCTAAGTTTAGTCTGCTAGGTAAAATGCAGAAATGAGTTGATAAAACCTGTCAGAAAATTTTAATCTAAAGTTATAGGAACTTTTTAGATCAACTATTTTAACATTTCAGAAGTGTTTTAATTAATAAGACAGTTATAATCTCTGCACCACTCACAATTACCACTTTAACACACAACAAACTATTTTCACATTAGGAAATATAAATTTTAAGTCAATGACAGAAACGTTCTTAACTGTTCAATTTTACATCATACGAACCTGTTCTAGGGTTTCTATTTTGCTGTCTTTGGCTTGCAAAATCTCTAAAACCCTTCTGTCCTTGACTTCAGCTTTCTGCTTTTCTCTGGAAACAAAAAAAAACCTTTATTAGTGATAATTTGCAGTTAATCATTTGAATTTTTCATGTCCTCATAATGAATGTCATTCTAAAGCATGGAAAATTAAAATTACCTGAAACTGACAGGCCTTGCGGAATTAATCAGGAAGCATATGGCAAGTGACAGCAAATTACATCTGTAAGCAGCTAACACAACTTTGTTCAAAAGAAACAGAAGCAAGAGCTCTAAGGTACATATATAAGCACCTGAAATTACCTGTCTCATTCTTTCCCAAATGCAGAAAATGCACTTGCCCACAGACTGATAAAAACACATTTTCCCTTAGCAACAGAGCTAATACACTGCTTGTCCTTCTGTGGACAGGACACTTCAGTGTATCCTTGAAGCTATGAAGAAGTCTGTCACTCAGCCAAATGGAATTTCTATCTCTGAAGCAACACTTTTGTGTATCACAAATAAACTATTTTACTATCTTTCACATGCATAGGATCTCTAACTTCTACCAAGGAAAATAAAGACAGCTCAGAAGCTTGGGTAACAGGGGTAAGCAGAGCCTTTTATGTGGTTAACAGGTGCAGGGCTATAAACATCTCTGAAATACTTCCTAGAAAATCAGTTGATAATAGTAAAGTGCCTCATCTCATTGCTAACCAAGGTGACTGAGTTTTAAATTATGATGCAATCACTGGTTTCTGTTTTAGCCAGAAAGAAAACAAGTGTTGTAATAGTAAGGATGTACACAGATTGCTTAATAGAAGAGTTCCTACCATCTATCATTACAAATTAGGAATTAGTAATAGAGAATGCCTGCAAATACAGTTCTTCAAACCAACTTTATGCAGCCTTCTCCTACTGTCACAGTGCTCTATAAATTTTTGACTATGAATAATACACCAGAATTAGCTATACATATCTTCATTAAACTAAATAATTTGCATATAACACAGGCACACAATATTCAAAATTATTCAAAATGCAGTATTTTCCCTGTTTATGCAATGCTTGGTCAAACAGTCCCTCAAAGTTGTCAAAGAACTAAATCTACAAATATATATCTAACATCATTGTGATGAGTGGGAAAAGTTTTAAAAAAATTCAAGATTTTTTGCTTTCTGAGGTTTTCTCTCAGAATCTTTACATAGCATTGGCTGTTTTAATGCCTCAACACATGTTTTCAACAGTTACTTCCAATAAGTAAAGAAAAAAAACCTAAGAAACTAAGATTAAGCACAAAATGAGTGTTACCAGAATTCTAAAGCATAAATTGAAACTCATATGGAACTTTATCAGCAGCTTCTCCTGGTAGCATAGGATGGCTTCCAATGCTTGTTACAGCATTGTGCCCCATATTCAAGGTAATATGACTGACCAGAAGTCCTCATATTTGGGTCAACTATTATGCCTTAAAATGAGACTTGGCAAGAATGCAGCAATCATCACCTCTTTTAGAAGGTTATCAAACTACCAAGAAAAATCGTAAGTTGACTTAATCGAGCTGTTAAGTTTTTTACAATTTATTTCTAAAAGTCCACTGCAGTATAAGTACGGAAAATCAGGCACTGTCAAGAAGCTGATTATGATCAATGACTGAGAGAAACTCCTGTTTAGCTAATTAGAACCACTGATGAGCAATAATGATGTGAGCTAAGAATATTTGCAGACTTCTTTAGGATGAAAAATGGAGTGAAGAGAGGCTGTCAATTTGTAGAAGTTTTTAGCTGCAATCAGTTTTCCCATGAGTACAACCTATTTTAAATGCTTAACACAGATGTATTTAGCTACAAAGATTATCCAGATTCAGCTTCCCACAAAAATTAAGAACCTGAGAAAATATCTCAGGCTTAACACTTCTTCCATGTTATGACTTTTTCCCGTGTTCTACTATACTCCACACAACAGGACAGGGTAGTATTTTGAGGTTTGGTTGTCAAAATAAAATGTGAGACAAGAGGGAAATATTTAAATATGAATAAGGAACGGAAACAGAATAAGCACTATAAAAACATCTTTTTATTTTCTTAAAGTTTGCTGAAGTTTATGAAACATGCTTTCAAAATCTTCAGGGAAAAGTGTCTGGCAAAAGAGGCATCTTATATCCTACCACACGTCTTATTCAGTCAAATAATTAAGCATTTGTAAAGAAAAAAAATTAATTTAGAGTTGTATATACTTACATTACTGTTAGATCTATTACATTAAAATAATGTTAACTAACAAAGTGAATTTGCTTTTTACAAGTTTCATGGAATAACTTGCTATTAAGTAGCTACTGAATTGTCCACGTGCTAAGTGAAGTTGTAGGGCACAGACTGCCAATGTTACGGCATCAATACTGTCATTTACTCCACACAGCCACACCCCCGCACAGCAATGGTTAGCAGAAACACAGCCTCTGCCATATTACAATCTTACTGTATTTCCAGGTACCTAAGAAGAAGATGTAAACAATAGAGCTAGTTTTCATTTAATCGAGCCTGTTACCTCAGATCCCAGAAAATCGTTATATTTCACAATACATTATAATTGATGCATGCTATAATTTTTGTTCCTTTAAAACTTACAAACATACTTTTAAAAGATGTAGATACTTTTCTACAACAGTTGTTACTATCAACATCAAAACCACACACATTGATTTTCGTCTCTTAATAAAAATAATTTAAGATCTAATTAAAGAAAAATTCTAGAAAGAAATTATTTCCCTAGTAAAATTTTTATACAGCCAGTTCTATGTTCCATTATATGTACCAAAATGGAAAAGCATCATTACCGAAATGTAATTTTTCTAGCATCTCTAACTGGATTGATTTAATTCATTAGATTATTAAGTACTCTTATTTTAAACAATGTACATAAAACACTAAACAGCTTTTTACAGTGGAGTAGTAAAAACAAGTGACATTTTTCCCTAATAATTTCACAAACGTTTTTCATTTAAAATATACAAGTCTCTTACAGCATTCAAAATATCAGCACTTCAGAACAGACTGCTTTAACATCTGCACATCACCAGGGTTTCCCCCAAGGATTTTAAAATGATGCCTGCCTGTGCTGAATAAAGTGCTAACTTGCACCTTGCATTTCAAACTGTGTCCTGAGCAGCCATCCAGTTGGTACACCAGCTGAATTCCCACAGGCCACTGTTCAATCAGGCTTGACTGCAATTATCATGTCAATATTTTGTGCTCTGATATGCAGATATGCACACATGCAAGCAGCATAATACTTTCTTCTCCATGGAATGTTGACTTATGTTCAATGTTCTGAGAATTTTTAATGAAACAGGATATTAAACTTTCATCAACTGTAGAAAATCACAATTATTTGACCTTAGACAGAAAGGTTATACTCTTATTCTCTATTTTCTGTGCACTCTATTGAGTGGTAGTAAGTGAGGAGTCCATTTTAAACTCAGAGTGACAAAATGGTAATGGCCTTTAAAAATGAGTTAGAGATCTTGTTTACTTGTTCTCAAGTCATTCTTTTTCCTGATCATTTGCAGTAGAGTAACATGTTTTAAGAAAGTTTCTACAAGGTGTCTAGCATCTCTTCCAAGGGTGCAAGAGATAGTTTTTAAAATAACCTTTCAGTTAACAGCAGCGATCTATACCATTCATACAGCACATTCAGTTAGCCTTTCACAAAAAAAGTAATTTCAGTTTTTAGTACATCTGCATATCAACAGGGAGGAATTTATGTCAATCCACACTTCGCTACTCACAGGATTCAGCAAAGCACAGCGTTAAGGACATGGTAGAGAGACAGGTGTTGGTCTCTTGTCACAAATGACTGGTGACAGAATAAGAGGGAACGGCCTCAAGCTTAACCAGGGGAAGTTTTGATTGGATATTAAGAAAACATTTTTTTCTGAAAGGGTTGTCAGCCTCTGGAACAGGCTACTCAGACAGGTGGCTGAGTCACCATCCTTGGACATGTTCAAAAGCCGCATAAAATGCGGTGTTAGGGAATATGGTTTAGTGGTGGGTCTAATAATGGATTTAGTAGAGTAGGGTTGGACTTGATGACTTAAAGGTCTTTTCCAACCTAAATGATTCTATGATTCTAGTGATTTATTTTTGATCACTTGCTCTTCTGTCATATTTTGTCCCTTTGTACACCCTGAGACAGATTTAACTCCTGAGGAAGAGCAAAACAAAACCTCTCTCAATCACTGGCACTAACATTCATTAACTATTATTTCTTAGAGTGGCCTGAAACGACAAATACATTCTGTCTTTTTGTCAAGTCTTGCTGGACACATCAGAAAAGCATCAATGAAACACAGGCTTTACGAACATAACTATCGGCAAGAGTATCATCTAGCATAATACTAGATTTACATCACCCCTCTGCCACTTACATCTACCAAATCTTGTGTGACTGACACTGTTTGACCACTAACGGATCCAGCTACGTGTTCCTTCCAGAAAGAAGGAGTCAGCTAGAAGCTCTAGAGGAAAATTAGAGTCAGTTGAACTGTCAAGATTTCATGTATTTTAAGATAAAAGTCTTAGACAAAAGGTCTGAAAGTTTACAAAAATATTTTAAAAACTTTGATACTCAGGTTTACCTGAGTTCCAAGTTTATTTGAGATTACACATTAATTTACCTGTATAAGGTACTTTCTAGCACGTTTTTTTTAAACCGATGATCAAAAATTACTTTTTTTCAAAAGGCAGTGAACTAGAAATAGAAATTCTTTTTACATAATATTGAGATCAATAGTATTTAAAGTAGCTGGAAAGCATACTAACATGAGTAGTACTTTCACAATGGCTTGTTTGAAAATACCTGGAGGCTTTTACATATCCCAAAGGCATTTCTCATTTGCACAGCAAAGATATTTTTTGTTTATATCTGAATATTAAAAAGAGAATAGAGTTACATTTATTCAGCAAGAACTGCAAAGACTGCTGAAAAATAAAATATCATTGGTATATTATAGAAATCAACAGCACAGCCATAAAAGGTACCAGCTATATTTTTACAGTTTTAGGGCAGGCAAGCTTCTATTTTGGGACCATGAAAGCACTTCAAAATTGCAGACAAATAATTGAAACCTACTATTAATTCCCCACTATTTTCCCCAAATTATGCTTTTTATAGTTTCCTCATTTACTTGAAAATCAGAAACTATCAGGAATTTTCTAATGCTACAAACACAAATTACTTGAGTCTGTGGCTAGCACTGCCCATTTAATTTCTCCTAATGTTTTTTTTTTTCTTCCTTTACACATCCAGGGTATACAAGGTTGTAGGTGAACATTTTCTCCTTCCACGTCTAGGTCTTTTTATTCCTGTCACTGTAATCTCCTGAAGAAAGTAATGCATATTTTGGTAGAAAGAGCACTCTGAAAAAAGAAGCTATGAAAAAATTGGTGGCATCCACACAACTAATAAAAACAATAAAATGTTTAAATAATTTCATCCTGTTTGTATCTACCTCAAAATCTCCAAGTAAGGCAAGGCAAGATGGAAAACATTATCAACTCTGAGTCAGTGTTGTTCCTAATACAGACAAGAACAGAAAAACTTCTCTAAAACTGTATTATATCAGTTTCAGTGTAAATTTTCCACTTGTGTTAGACAAGAGCAATTTTCCTGCTCTTGTCTAACACAATGATGTAAATTATAGAAAAAATCTGCTGTGAGCAGCACAGATAGGCTCAGTGACTTGTTTCAGGAATCATGTCGCTCGTAGCTGTTACTTGGCAATCCCATTTCTTTACCCCTTAAATCCACATATTTTTCCTAGATTAACAAAGCCAGAAAATAACTTCTCCTGTAATTTACCTGACAGTAGCAGCACTATAAAGCAGATTCCCTGATAATCTAATCAATGTATTGGAAATTAAAAAAACTGTCACTGCAGCAATATCAAATACTACTAAGTACAAAATACAACTAACAATTTTTTGAAAGGATGCAAGTGTGAGAAGCTACAGTCGTGAAATAGAGGCTACTTATGATGAGATTATGGCAAGTTATAGTTGGAAAAGCTAGGAGATACTATATTGGGCTGTAATTTCCTTGCACAGAAGATTCACAGGTAAATCAAGGCTAGACAGTATTTCAAAAGCCACAAATTTGACTGTTCTCAGGCAACAGAGATCAAATACACCTGTTGCTCTATGTGTCAAGTCAAACTAACTCCAGAGTTCAAAGCTGTGATTAATAAAAATCCCACATACTAAAAGGGTTTTATCATAAAATCACAAAATGGTTTAAGTTGGAAGGGACGCTGAAAGATCATCTTGTCGAAGCCTCCTGGAATAGGCCAGAACATCTTTAAGTAGATCAGGTGACTCAGAGCCTCAGTCCAACCTCATTATAAGGATGTTTCCTTGGAAAAAATTTTTTCCCCAAGTTGGGGCATCTAATTTCTTTTTGAAAAACTTGGTTCAGTGTTTCACCACCCTCACTGCAAAAAAAAGTCTTCCATATATTCAGCGTAAATCTCCCCTCTCTTAGTTTAAAATCATTAGTTCTTGTTTCATTTGAAAAGATTTTGTTAAAGATATTGTTCTGATATTTTTACAAGCCTCATGCAAGTACTGAAAGCCTCCATAAGAGCCTCCTCAGAGCCTTCTCCAAGCTGAACAACCCCAACTCTCTCAGCCTGTCTTCATAGTAGAATTATTCCAGCCCTCTGATAATTTTTGTGGCCCTATAATGGATCTGCTGACAAGACAATCTCCTTGTGTTAAAGATTCNTGTTCCCCTACAAACATGCTGGCCACACTTCTTTTCATAGATCACAGATTCAACTGGGAGAGACCTTCAAGGTCATTGAGTCCAACCTTTTCCTACCCCTATGAGCACCACTAAATCATGTCCCCCAGTGCAATATCTACCCCTCTTAAACACTTCCAAGGATGGTGACTCCACTACCTCTTTGGGCAGGCTGTTCCAATGCCTGACAACCTTTTCAGTAAAGAAATTCCTCCTAACATCCAACCTGAACCTCCCCAAGCACAGATTAAGGACATTTCCCCTCATCCTAGCACTCACCACTACGGAGAACAGACCAACCCCTGCCCTTCTACAACCTCTTTCAAGCAGTTATAGAGAGCAGTAGGGTCTCCCCCCAGCCTCCTCTTCTCCAGGCTAAACAGCCCGAGATCCTTCAGCCATCCCTCATACAGCCACCTCTGCAACCTCTCCAGCACTCCACTATCCCTCTTGTAGTAAGGGGCCAAAAACTGGACATAGTAATCAAGGTGCAGCCTCACCAGAGCTGTGTAGAGGGGAATGAGCACCTCCCTGCTCCTGCTGGCAACACTATCCTGAAGCAGCCCAGGATATGGTTGGTCTTCAGGGTTAGAAGCACACCTTGTCAGTTCATACCCAGCTTTCCATCCACTAGTACCCCCAAATCCTTCTCTACTGTCCTTCTCAATCCCATCATTCCCCAGTCTATACTGATACTGGGGTTGCCATGACCTAGGTGAAAGACCTTGCACTTGACCTTATTGAACCTTATGAGGTTCACATGGGCCTGCTTCTCAGGCTTGTCAGGTCCTTCTGTATGTCATCTCATTTCTCAGGCATCTTAGCCACAATACTATTGGTGTTACCTGGTTTAAACCAAATCTACTCCAGGTCCCTCTAGGTCAATGACAGCACTCATTCTGTGGAAGCAATTCTTCTTAATTCAGCAAATTTTGATCCAGTTTTGGAATGGGCTACCCACAGAGGTAGTTGAGACACCGTCCCTTGGAGGTACACAAGGTTAGGCTGGATGAGGTGCTGAGTGGCATGATCTAGATGTTAGATGTTAGGTTTACTTGGTTTATTTGGATTTAGGTTGGACTGGTTGATCTTTAAGGTCTTTTGCAACCTTATCATTACTGTGATACTGTGAAGTTTGAGAGGCATGATAAAGATATGATAGTCTTCAAGTTCATGAAAGATGTTCTAAAGCACTGAAAGAAGAGGATATCCCTTAACAGAAGCATGTTGTCACGCTTTCACATTAGTGTACCTATCACCAGCCTTTACACAAAATCCAAGACTATATCATTACCTTTGCATAAAAAAGACTATTATATCATATTTCTATGGCGTGACCCAAGTCAGCAACAATTTGTATTTCAACATAAACAAAGGATGTCCTAAATTTGTTCATAAGCTTTTCTCATAAATTTAAACTGTTTCCCAAATCAAAACACGAAAACAATGTGACAGTAATACACAGTCCTAACAGGTAAGGTACTACTCTCTCCAGGTAAGTGTCCCAGAACAGAGCCAGAAGTTATCTGACGGTCATTGAGATCGCATGTGAACTCTCAGGTAACAGGTGTCTTAAAACAATGTGTATGCGCTTACACCATCAGTTCTTCCCCTGGATATTAACACTTTAGAATATTAGCTCTAATTAAACAATCACACTGCATTTTTGGACCAAATTTTCATTGCTTTATGCAATACAGAAGATGGGACAACACTGTAGTGAACGCAGTCCCAGATAAAGTACTTGATGCTTTATTTTCAAAAACAGAAGTTTTTGAAAGGAACTATATGAACAAACAAAACACAACTTTCAAAATCATAACACTGAGCAGGAACCCAAAGGAACTAGGCTCCCTCCTGGATCTATGAAAAACACCCTGAGTAACATCGGCAAGCCATTTAAAGAAGTTAAAATCCATTTTCGTTCTTTAAAAAAAAATCCATTTCTTCATTTTCAAAAAAAAGACAGAACTCATGGCATGCTGAAAGACAGAACAGGCAAATCTTTTCACTGTTAAGAGAACCGATCACTTGGATTCCAAGAGTCACATTACCAAATCATTCATATTCTCCTTATGCAAATTCTGTATTTGTAAATAACAGCACTCTGAAACAATCAACCACATACTGTGGCTATTAACAAACATTTAAAGCAATCAGATTATTGTATTTAAATACCATGAGAAAATCATCATCATTAATACCCTCAGAGGAGTAATAATTAAACTGCATAGTCATCTCTTCTGTTACCATGTCTTCACCTTTCACTTAAGAATGCAAATTACCATAATGTACACATGTTACTGTTATCCAACCACTTATGATGCTGGAAAATATCATTAACTTCCTTTTGCTTTTTCAATAAGAAAACAGATTATGTGGTACATTTATAATTTAAAAATGCAATTCAAGTGCAGCATAGACACCTCTGTGGAAACAGATTTTGAAATATACTTCACCCTACACCAAAGAAGAAAACATTCAACACACTGCAGGTTCTCTAGACAAAATTTAACAATGGAATCTTTGTAACACGTTTTTTAAATTCCGCATCATTCTGAACAAAAAGGATAAAGAGCACAGTATCAGCAGGGGGACTTTGCTTTTATTTTTACTGTTATGTTAAATCTTTAAACTTACCTTTCCACAATCAAGCTGACAGCATGGGTAAGATCTGGACTTGACACTTGGAGATGCTTCCACAGAGACCACACAAATTCTTTATCAGCCTTAATAAAAAGGACAAAAGTGAAATGTATGTTAGACATTCAATAGGTGAAAAAGTTATACTGTGCATGTTCAAAAGACAATTGTGAAAAACAATTGTATTCCAGTGAGAATTCCCTACAAGCTACTCATTGTCCTGTAAATTAAAAAAAATTACATGACCAACAGTTCTCTTGAATAAATACAGTTTTAACCATAGAGAATTTTTAAGGAAGACAAATAGCCTAAAATCAACAATAAAAGGACAGCATGTGACAGAAGGCAGCAGAAATCAACATTATTCAAACAGAGATGCCTTTTCCTACCTCAATTACTGGTACTTACAGCAGCAGGACACAGCATCTATTAAATAACATTGAAAAAATTGCTTCAATATTAAGTTTTACCTTATGCAGCTCTAAGACTTTGCTTCCAAATAGTCAGGAAATCATTCTAACACATACTGAACTAACCTGCATTAAGTAAAAGCTTCTGAAAAAAATCTAAAATAAGGGCAACAAACAATGTTCATTAAAAACACAATTAAGGAAAATTTGTAGAAACTAGATGTAAGGTAAATTATTTTTTTGTATTTCTATTAGAAATGTAAGATTTTCTTAAAATTTCTGATATATGAAAGAGAATTGAAAGCATCAATACTGATGTAGTTACATTACCAACCAAATACAAAATATGTAATCATACATAAATATTATTAACCATGTCCAGAAAAGGTGAAATTTGGTATGCCAACAGCATCCTATTAGCAGCTAAGTTTATTTAACAGGTGAAAAATCACAGGAGTGCAACTTAGTCTATTTTTAACTAGTTTTTTAATGTTAAAGAGAAATAGTTCTATTTCTCTTTACTTGAAGACAACACATAAGCTAAAAGGAAAACCTGCACCTTTCCACATATTTCCAGCTTTCAGTTTCTTGAGCTTCTGGAACCTGATCTACTAAAATATTTCAGGTACCATTAGTTAACCGTAACCTTACTGAAATCAGCTAAACACAGTACATCTCCACAACTCTGTTTAACTCTGTTTATTCAATTAGACCTGAGTTTCTATCTTCACCTCTACTATTTTTTTTTCATAGGTAGGAAGAAAACACAAATTCCTTCCCCAATTTCTCAGTTTGTAAGAGCAAATTACACCTCTGTGCTGTGCAGATACTACTTTAAATAGCTGAAAGTATTGATCACTAAGTCAAAAAAGAGCTCAACAGAATCTAAGTTTGGCAGGCCTCACAGGAGTCGGTATGGCCGTCTACTGTATGACATAATTAGAGTAAATCTCAAAAGCAGAAATTGCTGGTTTATTTTTGCTGGGTTTTTTTTAGTTTGCTCCCTACCCACCTTGCCTTCTAAGAAGCAGACTTCTTGACTTTACTGCCAGTTCCAGCACATCTTATGATTTTTTCTTGTTCTTCATAACAAAACAACAACATGCAGTATTAAATGGCTCCAAAGCCAGCAGAATTACACACTAAACAAACTGTAACAATTATTATAAGAGAAACGCAAGAAATTATTGTACCTATTTTCTCCATTAATGATAAGGAACACCCCAAAGATGATTTTTTTTAGAGTTCTGATGTATCTTTCCTTCAAATTTAGGACTATATATTTTTTGCATTTTAAAATTACGCAGAGAAGTGAGGTAATACTGAACATAATAAAAAAGCTGAGAAAATGAGAAGCGACAGGTTTTATGATTGCTAGTTTAAAAAAAAAAACTTCTTCTTTCAACAACAGTAATTTCTACATTTAAGTGAATACATAAGTGTAAATCTTTATTTACAACTTTTAACGCCATCAATTTCTTTGATCAAGCAAAGAAGAAAGCATTATATGCATTCGTTACGGTATCAAGGTACCGTTCTAAAAGCAGAAAAATTCACTTACAAGTGCAAGAATGCATACTACTAACAAACCCGACTTCCTTTCCCACTGAACCAGAGTAAAACAAAGGCTCTGGACACAAAGATCACAGATTCATAGAATCACTAGCATTGGAAGAGATCTACAAGTTCCTCAAGTCAAAGCATCAAACCAACACCACCATGCTCACTAAACCATGCTTCCTAGTGCCTTATCCACATGATTTCTGAACACCTCCGAGGACGGCAACTCCACCACTTCCCTGGGCACCCTGTTCCAATACTTCACCAGTCTTTCAGTAAAGAGTTTTTGCGTAATGTCTGACACCTGCTATGGTACAGCTTGAGGCTACTTCCTCTTGTCCTATTGCTAGTGACTTGAGAGAAGAGACCAATCCTCACCTTTATGCAACCTCCTTTCAGTAAGTTGTAAAGAGTTATAAGGTCTCTCCTCAGCCTCCTTTTCTCCAAACTAAGCAAACCCAGTTCCCTCAACTGCTCCTCATAATACCTGCCCTCCAGGCCCTTCAATAGCTTCATAGACCTTCTTTGGACACCCACCAGAATCTCAGTGTCCTTCTTGTATTGAGGTGCCTAAAACTGAATGCAATATTTCAGGTGAGACCTGACTCATGCCGAGAACAGGGGAAAAACACCTCTCTAGTTCCAGTGACCACTATTTCTGATGCTGGTCAAGATGCCATTGGCCCTCTTGGCCACCTGTGCACACTGCTGGCTCATGTTCAAGCTGGCTGTCAGTCAGCATAAACAAGTCCTTTTCTGCCAAGTTCTCCAGGCACCCTTCCTAAAGTCTATTGCACTTTATGGGGTTGTTGGGACCAAAGTGTAGGACCAAGCACTTGGTTTTGTTAAATCTCATAAAGTTGACCTTGGCCCATCAATCCAGTCAATCCAGCCTGTCAAGGGCCCTTCGCAGAGCTTTCCTACCCTCAAGCAGATCGACATACCCACCCAGTTTGGTGTCATCTGCAAACTTACTGAGGGTGCACTCAATCCCCTCAACCAGACCCTAATAAAGATGTTCAACAAGACTGGTCCAAACACTAAGCCTTAGGGAACAACACCCCTTGTAACTAGCTTCCCACTCAGTTTAACTCCGTTAACTCAATTTATTTCAAAACTATTATCTCCTTTTGCAAACTAGACTGCAGCAGAAAGATTTTGTCATCTTGAGAAGGGACCACAAAAGAGAAGGCATACCAAAAAGAGGTAATATCACCCAACTTTCAGACACACTTCTAAGAACAGCATCCTTCCATTACAAAAAAAAACCAACAAAGCAGGAAAACTACAATAACATACACAGAATTGTTTCAAACTAATAAATATCAACAAAATATATGTACAATACAACAGAGAAATGTCCACAGCCCTCCCATGATTTTGCTAACTACTCAGCATTTATTGACTCCAGAAATCTAGTTTCTAGCTAAACTTTGACAGGCTTCCCAGAAATTGGCTTTTTGACAACACACAAAAGAGGACATTTTCATGAACACTGTCCTCCTAATAAGAACATAGGCACTCCTTTACAAAAGATCTATTTCAACTGAATAAGGAGTTTGGATTAACTCCAAAGCACCTACAACTATTTTACAAACAGCCTACCTTCAAGTTTGTCCAAGAAAAAAAAAAGCTAACCCTTAAGTTGTGCTCATCGAAGTTCTGTAGCACTTCTGTCTATACTGAGAGAACAGTAGATGAAGTAGGAATGAAAAAGTTTCCCAAACTTGAAAATAAAAAAAGCTTGCTTGCAGCTAAAGAGATGTTCATTAAAAAAAACAAAACCCAACACAACAAAAAATGCCAAAACCACAAACAAACAAAAAAACTTCCCTAGTTACAGAGAAATAACTGAAAAATCACTGGAATTTCCAGAACTGCAAAACTACATCATTTCAATAAATTGTCTTTTACTTTTCATAATGGCATTTAAATTTAATATTGCAACATATGAATGAACTATAAAGCAATTCTAAACTAAGTTAACAAATGCCTTTAACTACATACTCATTTCTGTAAGAGCACACAAAATATAGATATCTAAAAAATGTCCCATTATGTCAGTAAATGAATGTTGCAATAAAAATTTGACAGTTCTTTTTAATGTACCAAACATTTTAATAGCTAAAACGGTTTCATTTAAATCCATAAGTAATTAACCATGAGCATTACCCAGAAATTATTACAATTTTAAGATGAAAATAAGTTTAAACAGCCTTTTTAAGTTCTTGGCACAATTAACGGACTTGGTAAAGCTGTTCCCTGAATGGCCATGGGAGCCAAACAATTTCTTGCTTAAACTGTCTGAAGTTGGCACAGGAAAAAATAGTGCAGCTGTCAATGCTTGGGATGTATCAATCTGCAGCGTACCTAAGGAATATTCAGCCTACTCATTAACGGCTCAAGAGGTCAGCGAGAGTGTACCTTGAACAGCTGAGAACTTAGACACGCAAGGCAGATTACATATGTCATTTGAAAGTTTGCAAAAAACTACTCATTAAAAACAAGAACATGCAGTATGTGACTAATACTCGATTAGTCTCCCTGTGATTGCACACCAGAAATGAAAAATGATTAAAGAAAACTTTCCCTCAACCCACAGTGAAAGTAATTTCAATTCGTCATCCCACTAAAAGACATACACAGATTAAGATTACACAAAGCTTTGAACATGTTCTTTGAAAAGCAAACTGTATTCTTCCTTACATCAACAGGACCAACCTCAGAAGCAGTAACAAACTTAAGATGAGCTACTGACAAAGGTTATATGAAATTACTATCTACAGCAATAGTAGTTGTGAACTTATTAAACGTTACCATGAAGTCACAAAACTAAGAATCACTCCTGCTTTATAAACTGCAAAAGATAAATATTAATTAGAGCAATTTACATCCATTTTGGAAGTGGAAAACAAACCTAAATGCTCCTCTGGACATTTTGTGTCAAAATTATGTAAAACTGTATCAATATAGAATATATTTATCTATTGAACATATTTGTCTAATGGAAACTCAAAAGTGACATCCTGGATTTTGAGTATTTTCACACAGCTTTATCAAAACAAATTGGCTGGTATGCTTTTACAGTAGTGATAACGAAGTTCTATAGGAAAGCTTGTATATTAGCACTGAAAGGTGTGCCAAAAGCGTAAGCAGTATCTCCTTTTTTGCTTACAGGTATCACAGAATCATAGAATCATTCAGGTTGGAAAAGATCCTTGGGATCATTGAGTTCAACCATCAACGCTGCTCTACAAGTTCACTCCTAAACCAGATCCCCCAACACTACACCTAAAACAACATTTAAACACACCAAAGGAGGGGGACTCAATCACTACCGAGCAGCCCATTCCAGTGCTTGATCACTCTTCCCATGAAGAATATTTCCTGATGTCTAGTCCAAACCTACCTTGTTGAAGCCTGAAGCCCTTGCCTCTGGTTTTGTTGCTAATTACCCGTGAGAGGAGACCAGCATCAACATCTCTGCAATGTCCTTTCAGATAGTTGTAGAGAGCTATAAGGTCTCCCCTTAGTCTCCTCTTCCTCAAACTAAGCAGTCCCAATTCACTCAATCTCTCCTCATAAGATTTATTCTCCAGGCCCTTCACCAGTTTTGTTGCCCTCCTCTGCTCTTCCTCCAGCACCTCGATGCCTCCCATGTACTGAGGTGCCCAAACTGGACACAGTATTTAAGGTGCGGCCTCACCAGCACTGAGTACATGGTGACAATCACCTCCGTATTCCTGTTCGACATACAGTTTCTAACACAGGCCAGGGTGTTCTCGGCCTTCTTGGCCACCTGGGCACACTGCTGGATCATATTCAGCCACCTATCAATCAGAACCCCCTCTACTATACATCCATGAGGTACTCTATATTCCATCAGAGCTCAGGTATGCAATCTATAGGTAGGTTTAATTTTTGTTAACACATCTATCATATACTGTATGGAGAAAAGAACTGAAAAAATTAATTTAAACCTCTTCCTCTGATGTAAATTCACATATCAAGCCTCTCAGTTACCTGTAGTTAGAAATATTTTTGATGGTTCACTGCACTTATTTCAAAGCTTGTGAAGTATTAATAGTGTTCTTACCATACCCTGAATTTGTATAGCATTAAAAATCATTATTTTTGAATTAGGCAAATACCATTCTCTGAAACCTGGAAGAAACATCTCCAGATGAGGAAAAAACCAAAACCCAACCCAAACAAACTTTCTCCCTGCCCTCATGACAAATACTTGCCAGAAAAGCAGAGAATACAATTTCTCTTTTTTTTTTTTTTTTAATCAGATCATAGAATCATAGAATCATTACAGATTGGAACAGACCTTAAAAGATAATCTAGTCCAATCCCCCTGACACAGCAGGACCACCTAGACCAAGTCACATGGGAGCACATCCAGACAGGTTTTAAAAGTCTCCAGTGAAGGAGACTTCACAACCTCCCTGGG
>VXBP01008830.1:0-13955 GCA_013400115.1 Rhinopomastus cyanomelas
AAGGAAGGAAGGAAGGAAGGAAGGAAGGGAGAGGGAGGAAATTTGAATTAATAAACTTCCTTTAAAAGCCCAATAGTGTGGGCAAAATAAAAGATACAGCCAGGAGTTGAAGCATCCATGGACTGCAGGTATGAGGCTGATCTGGGGCATTTTGGAGGACAGAGATTCAATCAGTCCTTTATTCACAAAGATTCAATCAGTCCTTTCCAGTCAACGGTCACTTTCAGAAAGCAAAATCTCTTTTCTTTGCTTGGTTGAGAACCTGAACAAAAGAGTTTTCTTGTTTTTATAGTCTCTTAGACATTAATAAGGAAATGCATCTGTCACCTAAAGTGAAATGAGCCCCCAGGCACAACAATTGTTTGATGGTTTGTAGTACTGGGAGATGTTCAAATCCCCAGAAAGAGCAAACAATGAATGACAGCAGGGAGAGATCCAAGCAAAACACCTCATTTCTCAGCAGATAGACATCTGGGATAGCCTAGCACTAGCTGGAACCGGTCACCTGTGTATGTAACAGGAAAAATTGCTTTGACATTGCTTGTTCCCAACTGAGAAGGTTGGAAAGAACAAGGCAGAAACGATAAGCAGAAAAATTAGCAACCTTGCAAGGTTCAATCAAATTGCTCTATGGAAGCTCTTCTGTCTGCTTCACTGAAAGAAACATGAGCTGGGGTTTTTCATATCCCTCTGTGAAAGACCCTGGTTGTGGGGATGAAGAACTTTATGGCAAGGAGCTCTTATCAGGGTGATGGGTGACAATAAATGCATTTTCACACACAAGCCCTCACTCTGCCACACCAACTGAAAAGCAGCTGGTTTCAGCAAGTCAGGAGACTAGATAACAGGAGTTCCTTGAAAATTGTTTATGTGAAATCACAGTTTTATAACAAAAATATGTCCTAATAAAAACTTTCTTAACATAGCAGTAACGTAAATGCAAATAAATCCCCCTCCTCAGACTCAGTCTTTAGTCAGTCTGCCCCACGTCTACAATCCTGGTATATTACAAATGTGATAAGGGTGATAGACTGATAACTGGCTGATGTCTGTGTGTTTTTTAGGCCTCCGGGAATCATCTGGGAAACCAAAATATTTTAATGAGCCTCCCCAAGAGATATTTGGTTTTATGGAGACAGATTAAAAGAATTTTAATTGTTAACGACTTAATCATGCAGGGTAACGAATAAATGAAGACTAATGCCGTGCAGATGAGACATGGGAAACTCCAGCGCTAGCAATGTGAAACGCATGGGAAATGTAATCAAGTGGATACAGGGTGAAAATGGAAACAATGTGGCAGAAGAAAGTCAGATATGAAAAGCAGGGATTATCACATTCTTAGAAGGGCGGGGCGGTTCCATCTTAGAGCAGAAGCTCCTGCTCGATGTAACTTTCTTCTGCCAAGCATTTGTCATCCTTACATTTGAACTTTCACATGCTCACATTTCGTGCCCTTGAACTCGGCCCTTGTAAGGCCTCACCTCAAGGATTGAGTTCAGTTCTCGGCCCCTCATTGTAGGAAAGAGATTGAGATGGTGGGTGGTGTCCAGAGAAGATCTACCAAGCTCGTGAGAGAACAAGTCGTATGAGGAGAGGCTGGGGTAGCAGGGTGTTTAGTTTGGAGAAGATGAGGCTGAGGAAGCATCTCACTGCCCTCTCAACTACTTGAAAGGAGGTTGTAGAGAGGTGGGTGTTGGCCTATTCTCCTTAGTGCCTAATCACAAAATGGTCTGCAGTTGAGGCTGGGAATATTTGCACTGGATATTAGGAAGAAATTCTTTATAGAAAGAGAGATGAGACACTGCAACAGCCTTCCCAGGAAGGTGGTTGAGTCACCACCCCTGGAGATATTTGCAAAGAAATACATTTGAGATTGCCCAGTACCTGGTGGGATTCACAGAATCACAGAACATTAGGGATTGGAAGAGACCTCGAAAGATCATCTACTTCAATCCCCCACCACAGCAGGATCATCTAGATAAAGTCACACAGGAGTATGTCCAGGAGGGTTTTAAACATCTCCAGAGAAGGACGCTCCATAACCCCCTGGGTAGCCTGTTCCAGCGCTCCATCACCCTCACTGTGAAAAGTTCCTTCTCATATTGATGTGGAACCTCCTATGTTCCAGCTCACACCCATTGTCCCTTGTCCTATCCTTGGATGCCACTGAGCAGAGCGTGGCGCCATCCTCCTGACACTCACCCTTCAAATATTTATAGACATTAATGAGGTCACTCTTCAGACTCCTTTTTTCCAAACTAAAGACATCCATCTCCTTCAGACTTTTCTGATCAGGGAGATGTCCCAGTCCCTTCATCATCTTTGTGGCTCTGCACTGGATTCTCTCCAGCAGTTTTGTGTCCTTCTTGAACTGAGGAGCCCACAACTGGATACAATACTCCAGATATGGTCTCACCAGGGCAGAGCAGAAAGGGAGGAGAACCTGTCTTGTTCTACTAACCACCCCCCTTCTGACCCACTCCAGGATGCTGTTGGGCTTCTTGGTCACAGGGACACACTGTTTGCTCATGGTCATTCTGCTGTACATCAGGACCCCCAGGTCCCTTTCTCCTATGTAGCATGTAGGCCCACTCACTGGAAAGGCAGAACCCATCTGGGTCTGTCTCCTAGTGACTAGCAAGCCAACCCTAAAAGTATATAGAGAGTGAAGGCATGAGGAAAACATGATGAAAGGGGTTCAGGTTCTGTCCCCATGCTGGGGATGCAGAGAGCATAGAAAAAAGAATTGCATGTACTGAGCAAAGAGGACAGATTTATTATCCCCATTCTCCTGCAACAGGGAATGTTCAGGGGAGGAAAAGATGAGCTTCAAGGGGGCATGGGTGCCTCATGGGTTGATTAATGTTTATAAATATGTGAAGGGTGGGTGTCAGAAGGATCGAGCAAGGCTCTCCTCAGTGTCCTCTGATGAAAGGACAAGGGGCAATGCATATAAGCTGGAACAGAGGAGGTTCCACATCAATATCAGAAGGAATTTCTTCATAGTGAGGGTGACAGAGCACTGGAACAGGCTGCCCAGGGAGGTTGTGGAGTCTCCTTCTCTGGAGATGTTTAAAACCTGACTGGACTTGTTCCTGTGCGACTGGGTCTAGATGATCCTGCTCTGGCAGGGGGATTGGATTGGACCGGACGATCTTTCGAGGTCCCTTCCAGTCTCTAATGTTCTGTGATTCTGTGACAGTACTGTTAGAGCTGTGGCTATGGACTGATCATTAGAAAATATCATCACAACCCTCTTGCTGGGCAGATCATGAAAGGTATCAGTGCAGTGCAGCCAACTGAAGGCTGCTGAGCAGTCCAGCACTGCAGACCCTCTAGTCCAGTAGCTGAGCTTGTGTTGTGTGGTATAGCTCAGGTCATTGGGCCAAGGAGCATTTTCTGAGAAATGTCAGTGATTTGTTAGCCTCAACACTGAGAAAAGCTGCTTTTCTCATTCCCACCTGCCTGCCTGACTCACACATGAGACTTCAGTTTAACACAAGGGGCCAAAAAGCTCAGAAAATACTGGCATGAGGCACCGCCACTGTGTAATCTCTTAATTACAGACAGATCCAGGTTTTGGAGGAGCAGTTTAAATACAGCTGCATCCTCAGAAAAGAGTGTGACATCAGTGGTGAAAAATGGGCACGTGTGGCTCTGCATGCAGAGACAAAGGAGAATGCGGATGAAGATGGAAGTGAAGACCAAGCTGAGGTTTTGAGAACGACTTATGTTCTATTTCAATCAGACATCCCAAGACCAAAAGCAGAAGTTAGAGGAAGTATCCACTGCGCATCCCATCAAGCTGTTCTAGACATCCCTGTCAGTTTTGTGGCTGAAGCTCAAGAGAGGTGCTTGGTTTAGGGGCTGCACGGGGGCAGGAACGGTATTGGAACCTGAACAGAGTTGTTGAGACAGAGCTAACATGTGCTGCATCCTGAATTCAAGACACTGTGCTAGGCTGCTGTTGTGGGTTTGCTGTAGTTCCTGTGCCAGGTCTGACAGTGACAAGAGGGATTCTTGGATGCTGTAGGGCATTTCAAACAGCATCTGAATACAGGAATCTTAATCTGCAAGTTGAATCCCATCTGAGGAGCTTGTGCACTATACCTGGAGGCCCTCCTATTTGCCTATGTCAGGTGATCCAGAGTTATTAAATCCCCAGATTCACTAGATGCTCTGATAGTGCTTTGCCATACACAATAAATAGAGAAATCTAACTGCAGCATGAACTAGTTACACTGGTGCTATTTGCATGGATAGAAAGAGGTGACACCAGGTCCTTGAGTGAAGAGACTTGAAGACAGAGATGCAAGCAACTTACTCGTGGTCTCACAGATGGCTTAATTGCTCTGCCAAAAGTGATTCTGCAAAAGACCTGCTGTCAGTACTTACATCACTCCGTCCCTATGACAATCCTACTGTGGTGACAACCTCATGTGACAGGGTTAGGGGTAGGAAGAAGTCTCTTCTGCTCTGACAGCCGTGTACTGGTGAGCCAAGACACAGAATCACTCCAGGGTTGCTCCAGCTACTCTGATCTAATTATATCTTTTGTTAATCCACCTTTTGCTAAGGGAATAGCTTTTGTGTTTCATATGGGTTTGCACCCCTCAAGACTTGCTATTTATGAACCAAGTGGAAAATAGCTGTGGGTATACAAGTCTGGACTAGCCTTTTGTCTGTGCTGAGGAACTGGTATTTTCTATCATACTGGCCTGTCAGAGCTGTTGTTCTTGAGGATGGACCTAGGTAGGTAGAAGCCAGTGCTCCCTCCGTATGCATCCAAGGATTCAAGAGTGCTCCTACCTGAAAAAGAACCTGTAGCCACATGAAGCTGCCGCAGAAGTTGACACTACTGGCAGAAATATATTACAAGAATTAACTCTGACCTGGCAGGCTTTGTTCTGGGTCTGTATGGTGAGGTCTCTAGATTAAATGAGATGCTATCTGACTACTCTAAGGTCTTATAGCATCACACCATGGCAGCTAAGCCAAGATCACCACTTCCTCTTCCCATACTATCTGTGTTGTCTGCCCTCCTTCTCCATCTGTTTCCTTCTCCTTCAACTTTGTGCCACTGACACTTCCCTTGTGCTGCCCTGGAAAAGCAGTTCAGGGAACAGATCCATTCAACAGTCACCCAGCAATGAAGAGGGCAACATGTTCAGGCCGTGTGGCAAAGGTGGTAGGGACAGACAGACACAACGGCAGCAGTCCACATGTCACTTGGCTGACATTGGCAGGAGCCACACACTTACACAGTGCTCGTTCTGGGCCAAGAACATATGGAAACATACCCCCTGCCTAAAGTCTGCATTATGCATCTTGACTAACTGATTTAAATGTACTCAGGATTCAAGCCTGTTTTGATTCAAATCAGTGTTGTGACACGATCCAGCATCAGACAGACCTTATACTGAGATTTACAGAAGGGCAGTCTTGATCTCTATCATCCATGCAGTCCCAGGCTTTTTGCTGGCACCCTTTTTGAGGTCCCAGGTTTGTCTTTGGGGTGTTGGCACACCTCCATCATGGATAGAACAACTCAGTGGCCCTTCTGCAAGGGAAACAGAAAAAATCAGTTTCTCACCACATGGTACTGAACTGAGATGATTCAATACTTGGAAACTCAAATACATCATAAGAGTGTTATGACATCCCTGCTCCAGGAATGAACTAGTAGTTCTGCTTTCCTAAACCTTCCTATGCCCCAGGCTGTCCAGGGTTTGGCTTTCTATACATTCAAAGCTAAAAACAAGCTTTTGCTCAAGCATGCCACCAGTAACACAATGTGCATCTAACACTGGATCCAGCTGGGCTGACATCCAAGAGGAGAACAGCTCTTGATTCTCATTTTTGTCTCCAGTATGGACCTTCAGTGTCATGGCTGAAGAAAACAGCAGACAGAGGAACTGGTTTCCATGAGGGAGGATGAAGAAAATCTGCCAAAAATCTGACAAAAGCAACACCAGGATTAAAAGACAGTGATTGTGGACAATAGGCCAGTGTCCACTGAGCCAAAACACCTTTGGCCCAAAGGGAACATGCTGTCTAATTAATGTCACCAGAAGGAAGGCTTGTGCATAGCTCATATGCCCTGTCTGTCAAGGTTAACTCTTGGCAAGAGCAGTCTGTTAACAGAATGCTCTGCTTTTCACAGCCTAGAAGCATCTCTCTCCATTTCAGAGATACTTTCCACCACCAGCAGGCTTTCCTGCCATTTTGAGAGTCCCCACCAGGAACGATAACCCCTTCGCCTTCCCTTCCCCTAGAAAAGGGAGCTGTGCCTGTTAAACAACATTTAACAAGTCCCTAGAACCTGAGATGTGCCTGTTTTAGCTCAGAGCATGGATGCAAGATGCAGCTAGCCCAGAACTTTAACGAGGCATTGCCAGTATGAATCATTACTACCAAGTTAAGAGATTACTTAACATTTCTGTATGCGTAACTGGGTGAAACGAGCTCTATCCCCTCTCTTCTTTCTCCTCTGTCCAATCTCCCCAATTACCTTCATTTATTGAAGCCAAGATCCTTTCAGTACCTCCAGCTTGCCAGGAAGATCTGCCCCAGCTTGTTAGCTGAGTTATAACACACCCTCCAAACAAGACCTATGCTCAGAAATCAGTAAAGTGAGAACATCCCTCAGGTGTATAACAAGAAAAGTAACTGATTTAATTCAGACCACAATGGAAAATCTAGCTGGGTCCTATTCTCGGTTTTCTCCTCCTGTAGTTACACAATGTGCATCAGGTCTGCATCTGAGCCTTGGGGCTCAGAAATTGTTGAAAGCTCTGGGCTAACTTTGTCCAGAAGTTTGCTGGCTCAAGGTCACAGTCTGGGGTTCACAAGCAGCTTTTACCTTATTTCTAACCAAGACCTTGAGGAGGGAAACACAGGGCTGCACGTGTGCAAAGGCAGTAGTCCTTTTTCTTGAGGGGTTGTCTGAAGAGTTGTTTTGCAGTGGGATGATGCTCAACTTTCACTACTTAAAATCATAGAATCACTGAATCATTCAGGTTGAAAAAACCCTTTGGAACATCAAGTCAAATCATCAATCCTACTCTACATGAAGTCTCCCTGAAACTTCCTCTTCCTCAAGCTAAGCAGCCCCAACTCTCAATCTCTCCTCATAAGATTTATTCTTCAGGACCTTCACCATCTTTGTTGCCTTCCTTTGCACTCGCTCCAGTACCTCGATGTCTCCCTTGTACTGGGATGCCCAAAACTGGACACAGCACTCAAGCAATTCTCTTACTGCTCACTTGCCTGTAAGCAGTCAGGTTGAGAGCAGCCCAAATATGCAGCCTAGACATGAGCTTTAGTTAAAAAGAGAGGGTGTCTGTCAGCTATGGAAAAGGATGTCCAACAGGCAGCCAGGGGAGTTCCGGGGACAAAAAGAGAATGTTAGAGGGAATGTTGAGGAGATCTCAACTTTTTATTCAGGAGAGGAACTGTACAATGCTTCACACCAAAGGTAAAGAAAAGCAAGGTGCATCCCTCTGTGTTTCTGTATAGCATCCACAGTGGTTAAAGCAAAGATGGGAACCCGATATGGAGCAGCTGTCACTGTCCTCTTGTCCTGCCTTGACTTACCTGTGATTGAAGGACAACTCATACACTAAATACATCTGTAGAACCTAGCACAGAGAAAACCAGAGACTAACAAAGCTGTCCATCCACCCAGAAAATAAAATGAACATAGCAGGTGTCACATCTAAGAAAGCAGAGCAGAGAGATCAAGCCTCTGCCAGGGCAGAGAAGCAGGGACCTTTCTTTCTGCACTTCAAGGAAGACCTTCAGCATAACCACCCCATTTCTATTTGCATCTTGTGAGGGGAGGAAAGACCATACAGGAATATGCAATACAGGAACAAGTGTCTGCTTAGCCATGTCTAAGACAGGGCAAATCTTCTTGTTCGTCTCACATGACAATCTCCACCATCCCAGCAGTATTTCTGATTTTCCTTTGCAGGTAATATGTTTGGTTACTTAAAGATATGAAGATGATGGAGTGGGATATCTCCCTTATAAGGAAAGGCTGAGGGATCTCTTCAGCTTGAAAAAAAGGAGACTGAGGGATGACTTCATTAATGTTTATAAACGTGTGAAGGGTGGATGTCAGGAGGATGAAGCCAGGCTCTTCTGAGTGTCCTCTGATGATAAGGGGCAATGCATGTAAGCTGGAATAGAGGTGGTTCCACATCAATATCAGAAGGAATTTCTTCATAGTGAAGGTGACAGAGCACTGGAACAGGCTGCCCAGTGGGGTTGTGAAGTCTCCTTCCCTGGAGATGTTTAAAACCTGACTGGACTTGTTCCAGTCTTGTGCGACTGGGTCTAGATGATCCTGATGTGGCAGGGGGATTGGACTGGACAATCTTTCGAGGTCCCTTCCAATCCCTAATGCTCTGTGGTTCTGTGATACATGCGGATGAAAATGTTATCAGCTCTGTAATGCACAGAGTCTGTACAAAGGCTCTGGGGGGACCTTATGGCAACCTTCTGATACCTAAAAGGGGCCTATAAGAAAGCTGGGGAAAAACTATTCAGCAGGACATAGAATGATAACATGAGGGGTCATAGTTTTAAGCTGGGAAAGAGTAGATTTAAGTTAGACATCAGGAAATAGTCCTTTAATCTGAGAGTGGTGGATCCCTGGGACAGGCTTCCTACAGAGATGGCTGAGGCCCCATCACTGGAGCCATTCAAGATGAGGATCGATGGAGCTCTGGGCTGTCTGGTCTAGTGCGTGACTGTTGCAGAGGGATTTGACTAGATAACTTTTGGAGGTCCCTTCCGATCCTATGAATACAAACATGACAAAAGTGCAGTATGTCCACATTACTGCTGCCCTCCCACCAGTGGCAGCAAGTAGAATACCTCCATTTTTCCCTAGAACAGATGGCAAGCCCATGGAAACAAATCCGTGGTCCGTATATCACAGTCTGGAGAGAGCACAGATGTATCCTTCAGGAGGCTTGCAGAAAGAGCAGTGGCATACCTCATGGCACCATCCACAACCTAATCCTTCATGACATGGTCCTTCCAAAAGAAACACAACCCAAGGTTTCTTTTCATACTTTCAGTCTGGCAGAGCTTGAAGTAGGAGATTTGCTCCCCTCCCTTGGGGCAGGGGAGGAGGTCTTTTTCTCCAAACATTGATTCTTAGTGGATTTCCATCTCTTTTTCTTAACCTTCTTTCTGTGTACCCTTGATTCCCACCACTTATCTACCCTGGGGGCATCCACTGAAGTGTTGCCACTCCACTAAACGTGAATTGAATTAGGCAGGAGGCCATTATCTGTACTGGAACTTTCCCCGGGTATCATAGATAACATCCTCAGGAATATCTGATGAGACCTTTACACACCACAATAATCATTTCAAATTATGGTGTTTCCCACACTGCTTCATAGCATGCTTTTGGGACGTCAGGCTGAGGCGTAAGTCAGAAAGAAGAGTTAAATCATACCCCTCTTCTCAAAGCACATGGGATTTTCTTTGAGATGTCTTAGAGTGCAGGCCTGCCTCTGTGGGCTTTCAGTCACAGGTGTCAAAGGAACAGTCCTCTGGCATGAGCCATGTTTGGAGTACACACCGAACACCCACAATACCATGATACTGAGTCTGCGCAGAAGGGTCCATCATCAGTGCAGGTACTGGTGAAGGTTATATCTGCCCTGTCCTGCCATCACTTTGTGTTCTTACATATTTTTAATCTCAGACTAATACAAGATCCCACTACATACTGAGCAACATTGAGCAGTTGAGACAAGAAGACCAAGGGTGTTACTGCTGGTTCTTCAGTTCAAGGAAGGTATAAAGAAACTGGAGAAGGAGGAGCAGAGCACTACCAAGATCAGGAGGCAGTGCATGTGTTCCACAAACAGAAACTGAGGGACATGGCTGTCATGAGGTTTCCATCTAACAGTAGCCAACAACTGCTTCAAGGATAATTACAGTGATCATGGAGTTAGCTCAGCTGTTTTCAGGAGGGGCAAGCACTAAAACAAACTGGAGTTTGGAAGGTTCGGTGTGAACATGAGGAAGAGCTTGTAGCTGCAAAGGAGGACTAGCCTTGGGTGTGGTCACCAGAGTTATCCCCATCCTTGGAGTTTTCAAAACACAGTGCTATGACCAGCTTGAACAAGTGTTGAAGACAGAGGAATTTGGAACAAGATAGGAGCTTGCCCTGATGAGGACTGTGTTAGGGATCAGCTGAGCAAACTGGATGAACATAAATGCATGGGCCCAGATGGGATGCACATATGAGTGCTAAGAGAGATAGCATATGTCATTGCTAGGGTACTCTCCATCATCTTTGCTAAGTCATGGGGATCAGGAGAGGTGCCTGGGGACTGGAGGATAGCAAATGTCACTCCAATCTTCAAAAAGGGTAGGAAGGATGACCCAGGTAACTGGTCAGCTTCACCTCCATCCCAGGAAAGGTGATGGAACAATTTATCCTTGATGCTGTCTTTAGGCACAGCAAGGACAACAGGGTACTTAGGGGCAGTCAGTATGGCTTCACGAAGGGGAAATCATGCTTGACCAAGCTTATAGTCCTTTATGAGGGCATAACCAGGTAGATAGATTATAGATAGTGAAGTCTTGACTTCAGTAAAGCATTTGACACAGTCTCCCACAGCATCCTTGCAGCCCAACTGAGGCACCATGGTCTGGACAATAGGGTAGTGAGGTGGATCGTGATCTGGCTGCAGGATANCAGGGTACTTAGGGGCAGTCAGTATGGCTTCACGAAGGGGAAATCATGCTTGACCAAGCTTATAGTCCTTTATGAGGGCATAACCAGGTAGATAGATTATAGATAGTGAAGTCTTGACTTCAGTAAAGCATTTGACACAGTCTCCCACAGCATCCTTGCAGCCCAACTGAGGCACCATGGTCTGGACAATAGGGTAGTGAGGTGGATCGTGATCTGGCTGCAGGATAGAAGCTAGAGACTAGTAGTCAATAACACAGAGTCAAGTTGGAACCCTGTCTATAGTGGAGTTCCCCAAGGGTCCGTACTGGGACAAGTACTATTTAATCTATTCATTAATGACATGGGCACTGCCAGCAAGTTTGCTGATGACACAAGTCTGGGAGGAGTGGCTGACAGCCCAGCAGGCTGTGCTGCCATTCAGCAGGACCCAGACAGACTGGAGAGCNATGGTAGGATGAGGGGCAATGGGTGTCAGCTGGAACTCACAAAGTTCCACATTAATATGAGAAGGAACTTCTTCATGATGAATGTGACAGAACACTGGAACGGGCTGTCCAGGAAGGTTGTGGAGTCTTCTTCTCTGGAGACAGTTAAACCCCGTCTGGATATGGTCTGTGCAACTGTATCTAGGTGATCCTGCTTTAACAGGGGTATTGGACTAGATTATCTTTCTAGGTGATCCTGCTGTAACAGGGGGATTGGACTAGATGATCTTTCAAAGTCCCTTCCAGTTCCTAATGTTCTGTGATTCTGTGATAACTCAACTAGTTGGAGCAGGAGGTTGGAGAGCAGAACTCCAAAGATTTCTCCAGAATAAAGCACCTGGGGTGCAGCCTTCCAATCACCTTTGCCAGCTTTCAATGACACAGGGGTCAATTAACTGCTTTATTTGAAAAATAAGCCAGAAAGTTATTATTTGTTTCAGGCACATTTGTTCTCAGAGTGCCAGCCTCCACATAGAGATAAGTGATCTGAGTTACAGTCTCCAAGTAGCCACCACAATAAATGACAAGTATGCAAGACCACTGGAAATCTAAGATAGAGTCTACGCCAGAGAAGTCAATGTTTTGGGACAAACACATCTCAGCAGCTTCCCAACTGAAGCAATTTCTTCTCCACATAGGATATGAACGAAGGACCACTGCTCTGAAAACCTAGGTTAGCTACCAGTCTTAGTCTAATCATTCTTGACTTACTGCTTGTCAGTCTCAATCCAGACCCTGTAATGAGCCACGTGTGTGAGCAGATGTATGAGAACATGAGTCCTGCCACGCTGCACGATAACAATTCAGCATAAGTAATTTCACAGGCAAGAGGTTGCCTCCCAATCAAGTAAGTGATGAAGGAGGCCATTTGAATCTGAAACCTACACTGAGGTCTAGGTACAAAAGAAAGATAAACATTGAAATGTGCACTTGGTCCCATGAAAAACAGTTTGAGGCTGCAGAGTTTGCGTAAGAATTGCACAGCAGGACATGCAGAGAAAGAAGTCCTGGGCTAGCTGTGTGGCATACAGCAAGAGAGATCGAGCACACCAGCCTTAGGGTTGTATAAATTGTGGTTTTGTCTTTGTTCGTCTCTTCTTTCAGCATATTCTCCTCTCTTATTTGTTTTGCTTTCATAAACAAGTTCTTTGTTTATTTTTCTTTACCATTGCTGACATTGCAGTTCCAGGAAGACCATGACAATGGGTGTGATAACAATCTCTCCTGCCCGTGATATGTCCAATACTGTTGGGAATTAAAGGCAGATAGGTTACTCACCTGCATGGACCATAGTGTAGACAGGTAAATGAAAGGGCATGTGAAAAATCTGTTGGCCAGGAAAGGTCTCTACAATTCTTCAGAACAGTGGGGAGAGACTCTTAGGTCCTCCAGGAAGGCTGTACTGGGAGTCTTAGAGTGCATGTGACCTGCACTGGCTCCTGCTTTGCTTTGAACAGTATCAGGTTGCTAAAGGTGGGTTTCTGGTCTCACACTACTCCTCATTTAAAGCCAATTGCTCTTCCTTCTACTAAGTTTTTACTAATAGCACTGCCTATTACAAGAAAGGGGATTTATTTTGCACAAAGAAATCTTGTCTAATGGTGCCTTGACAGATGGGACAGGCAAGTGCCTAGTTATCACATCTCACCACAACTTAATAAGCTGTTGTGGTTGAGGACCAGGTGCCCACCAAATCTGCTCTATCACTCCCCTTCTTAGATGGACAGGGGAGAGGAAATGCAAAAGGCTAGTGGATTGTGACAAGAACAGTTTAATAAACCAAAGGCTGCACACAGAAGCAAAGGCAAACAGTAGAGAATATTTTCTACATCCCATCAGCAGGTGATGTTCAGCTGCTTTTCGGGGAAGCAGGGCTTCAATATATGTGCTGGTTGCTCCAGATGACAAATGTCATCATTGAATGTTCCATCCCTCCTTCTTTTTCCTCCCTTTTATATCTAGCCTGGTGGCAAATGGTGTGGAATAGCCCTTTGGCCAGCTTAGGCCAGCTGCCCCAGCCCAACCCTCAGCCTACTTTTGAAGAGAATATTGGAACAGCAAAAACAAAGCAGACCACGAGTGCTGTGCAAGGTCTGCTCAGCAGTAGCAAAAACACTGGCATGTTATCAACACTCTTCTAGCTCCTACAGAGCACTGTAAGGTGTGTTGTGGGCATTATGAACACATACGTGTTATGCCTATATACCAGTATAGGCTGGGGACTGACCCATTGGAGAGTAGTTTAGGAGAAAGGGACCTGGGGGTCCTGGTGGACAGCAGGATGACCGTGAGCCAGCAGTGGCCCAAGAGGGCCAACAGCATCCTGGGGTGGATAAGAATGGGGGTGGTTAGCAGATTGAGAGAGGTTCTTCTCCCCCTCTGCTCCGCCCATGTGAGACCACATCTGGAGTATTTTGTCTAGTTCTGGGCTCCTCAGTTCAAGAGGGATGTGGAGCTGCTGGAGAGGGTCCAGCATAGGGCAACGAGGATGATGAAGGAGGTGGAGCACCTCCCTTATAAGGAGAGGCTGAGGAAGCTGGGTCTCTTTAGCTTGGAGAAGAGGAGATTGAGGGGTGACCTCATTAATGTCTATAAATATGTGAAGGGTGGGTGTCAGGAGGATGGAGCCAGGCTCTTCTCAATGTCATCTAGAGATAGGATGAGAGGCAATGGTTGTAAGCTGGAACATAGGAGGTTCCACATCAACCTGAGAAGGAACTTCCTCACAGTGCGGGTGA
>VXBP01008830.1:14442-138735 GCA_013400115.1 Rhinopomastus cyanomelas
CACATCTGCCCCCAGCTTTGTATCATCTGCAAACTTGCTGATGACTGACTCAATGCCCTCATCCAGATCATCTATGAAGATGTTAAAGAGGATGGGGCCCAGTACTGATCCCCGAGGGACACCGCTAGTGACCGGCCGCCAGCTGGATGTGGCACCATTCACCACCACCCTCTGGGCTCGGCCCTCCAGCCAGTTCCTAACCCAGCACAGAGTGTTGCCGTGTAATCCGTGGGCTGACAGCTTAGCCAGCAGTTTGCTGTGGGGGACAGTGTCAAAGGCCTTGCTGAAGTCCAGATAGACCACATCCACAGGCCTCCCCACATCCACCAAGCAGGTCACCTGATCATAGAGGGAGATCAGGTTGGAGAGGCAGGATCTGCCCTTCCTGAACCCATGTTGGCTGGACCTGAGGATTCCATGATTCTATGATTCTATGCTGTGGGGATAGTTAACTCTGTCTCAGCCAAAACAAATATAGCTGTAGTGTCTCAGTTGCTACTTTCATACAAAAGTTGCCCAGAGTGTACCAAGAGAAAAGGAGCCACCCCTTTACTCTGTCCTCGTGAGGTTGCATCTGGAGTCCTATGTCCAGTTCTGTGCTCCCTGCTTTAGCAAGAACAGGGAACTGCTGGATAAGTTACAGTGAAAACCTGCAAAATGATGAGAGAGAGGACTAGAGGGTCCATTACCTGAAGGAAGGATGAGGGACTTGGGTCTTTTGAACCTGGATAAAAGAAGGATCTTATAAATATCTAACGAACAGGTGCCAGGATGAGGGGCCCAGTCTTTTTTCAGTGATGGCCAGTGACAGGACAAGGGATAACAGGCACTAACTGGAACATGGGAAGTTCTGTTTAAACATAAGTAAAGTAACCTCTGTATTTAGAGGGTAAGAAGCACTAGAGCAGTAAAGAAGGGTAAAGTGGCTTCTTTATTTTGAGAAGCACTAGAACAGGCTACCTAGAGAGGTAGTGAAGCCTCCTGTACAGGAGATATTCAAAACCTCCCTGGATGTGGTCCTCTGTGATCTTGCGTAGGTGATCCCACTGTAGCAGAGGGGCTGGACTAGACAATATTTGTAGGTGTCTTCCAAGGCCTACCATTCTGGGGTTCTGTGATCAGGAAAATCAGAATCCTCATCATTCCAATCCCTAATGATTCTATGATTCTATGATCATGTCCCATGGCTACTATCAGACAAAAGCACAAGCCAACAGCAAAAAAGCTGTGCTATACAGGGGTCAGTTGTACTATACCTGCTCCAAAAAGTGTCCAGACAGGTATCTGAGAAGGCAGGAGAGTAAGAATCATTGGTGAATGAATGGTGCCATCAAAGCCTCTGTGTGGTAGCACCCACTGTGGTTGCAAACTCCAGGACCTTGACAGGACTAAGCACTGAGCTGGGAAGATCTATCAGGCACCAGGCTAATGGGGCGGTCTTGCAGTCACTAGGAGGTACAATCACTTCCTCCAGTTGGTCTATCTCTTGTGCAAAGTCATCAGGTCACCATAAAGGATTCAGCTCTGGACAACCCACAGAGCCTATGCCATCGCCTTCTTGTTTTCAAATGTGTGTTTATCTTTTACTTGGTGTTACTCGTTCCTCTGAGGATTTCCTCAAACTTAACCCCAGGAAACCTCACACCACCTGCTGGCATCCATCTGTGTTCAAATCACTGTTTGTCAGATTGACTGTCAGAGTTTCACTGCCTTCTGCCCCATAGGTCTTCATCCAGCTGCCAGTTCTTGTCTGACACCGGCTGTAACCACTGTGGGATGGGCATGTGCTCAGGAGGAATCCCAAACCCTCCCTGGCTGTAGAGCCCACACCTAACAGCACAGTCAGTGAGTGCTTTCACTCAAATCACTTTGCAGACAAGTGTGGATTGTGTCTCTCAGGAAACAAGAAACTCCTGTAAAAAGGTGAACTGCACCCACATCTCTGGAGCCCAGGGCAAAGGGACTCACATAGTGCCCATCAGCGACAGCCACATCAGGCAAAACCAGCTCCTGTCAGCTTGCAGGTTATAGAATCACAGAATGAGTTAGGCTGAAAGTGATGCTTGGGCATCAAACCGAGCAAAGCAAGCCATCAGCTCCACAGCTTCAAGTCCCTCAGGTGAGCATCGCAGCAGAGCTCAAAGGAGGAAGCAGCAGGTAGACAATCTCTTTACTTCCTCACTCTGGGTCTTTGCTTCACTGCAGACTCCTTCCCAGAGTGATCACTGCATCATCCTGATGACATGATAACGTTTGCCTTATATCTGGAGAGGATCCATGTGATTCATCCACGGTTCCTCCAGGGCTTTACAGCTCAGCTCCTTGTACTCATTGCTCCTTTATTGTTTTGTCACAAGACAGAAAATAACAAAAATGTCTGACAAATACACGAAATAAGGAGCTGCTTCATGGATGCCAAATGCCAAGGGCACAGGCTTGGGTGGTGGGCAAGAGGGTATGATGCTGTGCCTGGGTCTTACACCACCATCTTCCCCAAGCCAACTCTACTCCCTGCAACAGCACATATTTTCCTTCGAAACCAGGAAGACCTACGTAAACACCTTCCCCTTCCCAGAAATGAGTAACAGCACAGAACAGCAGACGCTTTTGGAGCTGACTTACGGAAGTGCATCAGGGTTTGATGTTTGAACCTGGTTTGCTCAAGGAGAAAAATAACATCCTGAAACAGCCAACAGGTCCAAGAGCTAGGAGAAGTTGTTGCAGTGGAGAGGGGTGAGCTAGTCAGCATAAACCATTGCTTCTAGATCTAGAAGAAATTCCTTAACCAATAAAATAAATAGAAGTCAGCCAACAGTCTGAATTTGCAGAGCTGATGAGAATCTGGCATCATTATGTTTCTTTCCTTCTCTCTTAACTGCATCCCCTCTTCTTTCATTTTTTTTTTCAGTTTCTTTCTTCTCTTTTTTTAAAAGAAATAAATGTGTTTCTACTTAGAGAAATACAAACAAAAACAGAGTGTCAGTAGATGAATATGAAGAGCATTGGATCTAACTAGATAGAATCATAGAATCGTTCTGGTTGGAAAAGACCTTTAAGATTGAGTCCATAGAATTACAGAACATTAGGGATTGGAAAGGACCTCGAAAGATTGTCTAGTCCAGCCCCTCTGACACAGCAGGATCACCTAGATCAAGCTGAACAGGAACATATCCAAGCAGGTTTTAGACATCTCCAGAGAAGAAGACTCCATAGTTACCCTGGGAAGCCCCTTCCGTCACTGTCACCATGAAGCAGTTCCTTCTCATATTTATGTGGAACCTCCTATGTTCCAGCTTACACTCATTGCCCCTTGTCCTATCATTAGATGACATTGAGAAGAGCCTGGCTCCATCCTCCTGATACCCACCCTTCACATGTTTATAGACATTAATGTGGTCACCCCTCAGCCTCCGCTTCTCCATGCTCAATAGACCCAGCTCCCTCAGCCTTTCCTCATCAGGGAGATTTTCCCCTCCCTTCATCATCTTCATGGCTCTACACTGGACTCTCTCCAGCAATTCTTTGTCTTTCTAGAACTGAGGGGCCCACAACTGGACACAATATTCCAGATGTGGTCCTAACTCTACTAAGATAGAAGCCCTATGACAGCATAGCTTGCTTAACCAAAATAGATTTTATTCTCTGAACATTCCAGTGAAATTTTTGCATATTCTGTTTTAAATTTAACAAGTTTTTAAAACCAATATAATTTTTCAAATTAAAAAAAGTAATAAAGGCATGTTTCTATATTTAGATGTATCTTCCACAACTGTATGTTCCTATCATCACAGGTGGCTCCTGCCCAATCCATTCTACAAGACCTGCGCAAGCATGATGTAATTAGTTGGTCTTCCTAGCTCTCCATGTCTTTAGGAGATCAATGTCCTTAACTGAAAGTGAGCTTTTCTGTGCATGTCAGTGATTTGTTTTCTAAAGGCTTGCACATGTGGGGGGTTAATAACCAATAAATACCACGCTTGTCATCCAATGGTCTATATCATCCAGTAAATGCCAGCTTATTAATGTCCCCCTCAGTGTAATCAGCAAAACCATCTTCATCCTCTATTCACCCAGAGATTCTTACAGGCTTTGTAGGCATTCTTCACTCCTGCTGCATTTATCACTCTTCTGTGTTTGCCTGCCGTGGGCCAAGTGTTCAAAGGTGGCAGTGGAACAGAGGGATGCACACACTCACCCTCTCACAGAACCAGACTGCATGAACACATAGTATTGGTCTCCTGGAGAAACCAGACAGAAGCAGATAATCATCTCCTCGTTGTATGACTCCAAGAGTAAAATTATGCCTCGCAGGAGAGATCACTGCTTGTGTGGGTGGATTTCCCTGCCTGCTCGGTGCTCACACACTAAGAACATGAGATGAGGACTACCATGTGATCTGTGTTAGATAGTTTTATCCTGCTCCAGCAGGGGGGTTGGACTCGATGATCTCTTGGGTCCCTTCCAACCCCTAACATCCTATGATCCTATGATCCTATGTGAGCTCCAGTTCCAAGGAGGAGATGAAGCTTGTTTTGAAGCTGGTAGCTTGTTTGCACACAGATCACTCTACAAGATTTTTCCAGTGATTTCTTTGATGAAGTTAAACAAAACCTCAAAGGAAAAAATACTGAGAACTGTCTGCTTATCTACCTGTTCTTCAGCTGATACAGCAAGCTGTAGCAAATAGCTGATCTGCATCACAAACTTTCCTCCAGATACACCTCTCCATCTCCTTCAGCATGGAACATTTGTGATGCTAGGAAGAAAAATACAGAGTAAGACCAAAGGTACCAGCAAGGGCAAGTATCATGAAAGAAGATCCACACACATGCTTTTCACTCATTTCCTTTTTCAGTCTTTCTCCTGGCTTTGAAGTGGAGCTTCTCAGTGATGCTCTTTGTAATGCTCCTCAAATGTGCACAAGGGAAAGAGGGAAGGGAGGGCATGAGAAAGTAAAAAGAGATGGAAGGAAAAAGAGATGATATGGGAGGAAACAACACAAGGTTTTCAACCTGCTAGTCCTCTCAAAAGACCTTGAGAGCCTCCTGGTGCTGTGCTTTACATTAAATACTTCGGGGCGGGGGGGGAAGCAGAGACCTTCAACAGAAATAAATGAGTAGAAAGTGGCCTGAGGGCTAAGAAAATGTGGGAGACATGCTAGGAAATGGAGTTACTAGCACAGGAGCAGAAGCTGCTTTCAAAACACTGGAAGAGTGAAAAGTGACTCACACAGGATGGAGAGAAGACAGCCTGAGGGCATTAGGTGCAGGAGCTCTGGTCCCACCCTCACGTGATGCCCCAGGCAAGGCCATGGCATGACACTTATGTGGAGCAAAGGCTGGGGCATTCAGGCACCAGTGACAGGAGCTCACCTGTCTCTGCCTCTTCATCTGCCTCCACCACAGAAAAGTCCCTCACTCATCGCTGCCAGTGGAATCCACATTGATGCAGACTTCAGTGGGAGAGGACGGTGGAGGGAAGGGCTGAGACAGATTTTTCCTAAGCTCAGCTGAAATGGCTGAATGGGTGCACTGGGGCGGGAGGGTCAGGAGCCAGTGGAAACCACATTGATGCAGACTTCAGTGGGAGAGGAAGGTGGAGGGAAGGACAGACAGATTTTTCCTAAACTCAGCTGAAATCGCTGAATGGGTGCACTGGGGAAGGATGGTCAGGAACCTTTCAGAGAGTAAGTTCTGAGCACTATAGGAGGAGAAGCCCACTCAAGATCACAGACCTTGGAGGGAAATGAAGGGAGAGAAGAGACTATATAAAGAAGCAGGCCCTAAAGACCATATGGGACATTACACAGACCACATCCCTGGTTCCCTGACACGGCTCTTTCTTCCAGTGGCTGGCTCCCAGCTCTTCATCCATGAGGGCTGAGTGAGGTTTCACACATGTTTAGGGCATAGGTGACCATGAAGCTGCATTATCTTGGATCACAGAAAGGCTCTCATTACCCCTGCTCCCTTTGTAACTCACCATCCTCTTAAGGGCTGACAAAGCTGCAAACATTTCCTCCCCCAAAACAAAAGGAAGGAGCCATGAGGAGACCATCCCCTGCAGGGAAATAATAAACAAACCCACAACAGCATCACCTCTTTCATAAAATGCTGGGAACATTTTACCTCCTTGGTGAAGCGAAGAGTGGCTGGCCCCCAGCCTGGAGCAAGGGGTCCCAGATTCCCTATGCCCTTAAAATCACATCTTTCCTTATTGGGGCTGGTCCTCCACCACTACCCCATAATCCACAGATATAAATGGGGAGGGGGAATCTCTGTGGCAGCTGAGGTAGAAAGAGGTGAGTGGGAAAATCACTGAAAGGGATTAGTAGGACAAAAACATGGAAAACAGATTACTCTCAGAGATGCTGAAACACGGAAGGAACACATAAAGGGGCTGAGTGGACAAGAGGTCACGGGAAGGGAACGTGCTGAGAGACACTTAACCAAAGTGACTGAAGAGCAAATACTGTGTGCAGGCTGTCTCCATCACCGCATGATGCCACCTTCAGCGCACACCTTCTCCCTGTCAGCCCAGGGGCAGGGTGATGCTGCTTCCTCTACTTTAAAGGCCCATAAATGCTTGTGACCAGACCAGCGTGGGAAAGCTCTGCATTGCCACTCCTCACTTCCAGCCACCTGGCATGCATGCTGCAGGAGACACCAGCGCCCTGGAGCACAAACAGGGAGATCCGCCCCTCCCAAAGCCAGCTCCCATATCCTGAGGCCGAGGGCCATCTCTGAGACTTTCCCTTGGTTGCAGACACAGATCGTTTTTTCCCCTGGTTTTACAGTTTAACACAGATCTGAGTGGGTTTGTTTAAATCCATTCATTCCCACTCGAAGTGAGATTCAAGGCTTTAATGGCACTTCACTCAAATGAAGCAATCAGTGCTGCTCTCACTTCTTCATGGTCAGGGTCTGCCTGACTTCATTAACTTGTGTCCCAGGGACTTTCCTCCCAGTAAACCCAGCCTCAAAAGAAGAGAACATGGGAGACCGCATCACCCAGTCAAGAGCTTTGCATGTGAGACAGTGATTGCACAGCCCTTCACTGGATCACTTAGCTTATGAATCTCACCATGGCTGGCCCAAGAGCCAGCTTCTACGGGACACATGTTGGAGCAGCATTGCTGCTCTTGGAAGTCGAAAAGCTTTGACTCAGGGGATCATGGCTCCCCTGAGGACCAGCTGTTATTACTGCTGCTCTCCTGGCTCAGCTTATCAGCGTGGCTTCTCCTCTCCCATGGACTTCTTTCCTCCTGAAGTGCCAATACAACCGTAAACATTTCCTGAGGGAGCACAAGGTAAATGAGAGGAAAGGACTCAGACACGCAACCAGTTGGCTGGAGATTACCTAAAGCAACGCTGCAAGAAAGGGAAAGCAAAGTTAAAGGGCAGCAGAAGCTTTCTGTGCTGGGTGGAGTCCAGAGGTTGTGAGAGAGCCCAGGAGGTTTAAGTAAAAATGCAATTGTTTCAGGGACCGAGCTGACACCAGCCAAGACACAGAATTCAGCTAGTACGAGTTGTCTCGGTGACTCATACCTGAGGGATGAGTGTTACCCAAATGTCAGACATTTCAGTTAGTTACCCATGCTCTGGGTTTGAGGCTCCTGGCCAGCGACAGGGCACAGCCATAATAAGAACCTGACGTGTGAAGTGATGCGTTTGTGTTACCGACACCCGAGTGTGCTCCGTTCAGGTATGACAGAGAAACCAGCCTGCCTTTTTGACTCCAGCTATGTCTCTGTAGCTCCTATAGCCCAGGCTGACCCTTAGCTGCTGCATCTGGCTGTGAACTTCAACCTGGGGCCATTCCCCAATGATGCCAGAAGTCCAAGCATCTGGGGTGTTCCCTGCAAAGTTGTCCATAAAGGCATTACTGTGCTCTCAAGTACAACTTCAGAGTAGAGTTGAAGATCTCCTGGGACAAGTCAAGCCTGTCTGGCAGGGGAGCTGTCTCCCAGTGAGAAAATTATAGAAAGAAAAGCGTTAATTATGAGACAACATCGGTGTTTGTCCTTAGGACAGTGAACAGGGTTGCCCCTCCCAGTATAAACAAACCAAGAACTCCTTTGAGTTAGCATGTAAATGTAGAGTTACTCCAGCACTTCAAGGGAGCTGGTTTCAACCAACTCTGTCACAACTCAAATCAAACCAAGAGGAGTATCTGGGAGCTTGAAAGGTACCTCATTCACGTGGGTTTTCTTGCTTCCTGCTTTAACATTCCTGAACAGGGTAGGGATGTGTGAGTGGCTGTTGTTGGAGACAGGGCACAGGGGCAGTCAGACCTTTAATCTGTTCCATGAGTTGTTTACGAGCGTCTATGGAAATGTGTACCCTACCATGAAGGAAATAGAAATATAAAGATTTGCCACGTTTCTGCTTTGCCCAGACCATAGTTTCTTGAGGAGGATTTCAGCTCCAGTTAGGTGATCTCCAGTTGCACACCTATACGGTGCAGGCATCTATATGGGATTGGAGCCATGGTGTTGGGGCTGTAGGAGACCTCAGCCCTTCTGGAATGACAGCTGGAGCCAGGCAGGACTCCTCGAGGTATCTCAAATAGCTCCAGACTCCTACACTTATGCATCTGAATTGAGCTTATAGTCAACACAGTCAATGAAGAAATTCAGGTCTTCTCTGCAGATGGACTCAGTGAAAGCTCATGCTGTCACTTGTCAGTCTGAACAAAGTCTTGGGCTCCCACACTTTCCTCAACTGCTACTTACCCTTCTTGCACTGCACTTGTCTCATAGTCTACAGGGCTCAGATACAACCACCTTCTGCAACTGTCACCTCTGGTGGGTGTTTCAAAACTCTTATGCACTTGTTCCCTACCTTCTGGACCCTGGAATCAGCACAGAGGTCTTGTCAGTTTTTCACATTTTGTGTCTGGAGGCTGAAGACACCATCACCTTTGTCTCATGTCTGGAGGGACAAACGTCATCCCAGTATCAGAAACATTCATCACAGTGGTGTGGTGTGTTTTTCAAGCTCAACCGTTAATCAGGGCAGGCTCAAGGCTTGGCTGCAGTGCCTTGGGGTGACTGGATTAGGAGGCAACAGATGTGGGTGAGAAGTTTGGCAACACATAATTTTGTGTCCCTGTTGTTCAGAGATAGAGGATAATCTGTTATCTTGCAGTTCCACAAGGGTCAGAATGATGAATTTAAAGAGTTATTAGTGTCCCAGGCACCGAGAAGTGGGTAAATGCTGGATGTGCCACGCTAGAAGACAGTATATCCTGGCCTCAGCTGTACACTTACTCCAGTAAGTTACAGCCACCCTACATACAGTGAGGATCATAGGACTCAGAGACACATTTTCCCTCCTGGAAGTGGCTAGGTAGGAGTTCTGCTGGCATCTTTTCAGTTGCCAGCCGAGACACAAGAGTGGCACCAACTCGTCCCACAATACCCAGGTAACTGCTTGTGGGCAGTCATGGCACTCGCTGCAGGGACAGCAGGTGAGGCGTCTTTATCTGTCCCGGAAGCAGACAGAAAATTCCACCCTAGACTCCAGGCAAGAACGCTCCTCCTCTATCCTTGGGTCAAGATGACTAGTTGCATCCACAGGGTGCCTATTCCCTCATATGCCACCAGCTACAGAGTCTGATGTCATGCAGACTTGCAGGTCTTCTGAGCCAGCTGGTCTGAGCTGGGCTCATGGACATAGATGCAGATGAACTGCCTTTCAGTGCTTTAAATCATTTTATGCAGGCAAAATAAATTAAAATAAATTAAATATAAATAAATAAAAGACACTTTCTCTTGAGACAACCAAATGCAGGGGAGCAAAAGACATTTTATAGAAGTATTCCCAGATCCCAAGCAAGATGTTTTAGATCGTTCCAAGACATCATCAAAAATTAGTACAAAAACAAGTGGATAGAAGGTCTGATTGATGAGTGGATTGAGAACAGCCCTGCAGAGAAGGACTTGGATATGCTGATGGAGGAAAAACTCCATCACACATCACAGGAGAATCACATCCTGATCTACACCAAGAGTAGCACAGCCAGCAATTGTCTCTCTCCTGCTCTGGTGAGAGACCACTGCCTGAAGTGCTGCATCCAGTTCTGTAGTCCTTGGCATAAGAAGGACATGGACCTGTTGGAGCAAACCCAGAGCGAGGCCACAAAGATGGCCAGGAGGCTGAAGCACCTTTTATGTGAGGACAAGTGGAGAAAGTTGAGGTTGTTCAGTCTGAAGAAGAAAATACTCTAGGAGAACCTTATAATGGACTTCAGTGTTTTCAGTGCTTTGGCCTACATGAAAGACAAAGCAGGACTCTTTATCAATCCATGTAGTCATAGGAGGGGTAACTATTTTAAACTGGAAAAGGGTAGATTTTGATTAGATGTCAGAAAGAAATTCTTCACTGTGAAGTGACAACACGTTGGAACAGGTGCTTAGGAAAGTTGTGGATGACACAACACTTGATGTGGTCAAGGCCAGGTTTGATGGGGCTCTGAGCAACCTGGTCATGTGGAAGGTGTCTCTGCCTTTGACAGGAGGATTGGAACTATGTGTTCTTTAAAGTACCTTCCAACCTAATCCATTCTATGAGTCTGTGTATCTGGAATCCTGGGGAGACAAGAGGAATAGAAGATGGGTTAGACAGGAGCTGTACAGATGCCCTGCAAAGAGGAAGGGTGGTTTGTGATCCTGCAATCAATACAATCACCACCTTAGGCAGACAGTTCCCTGATGTATTTTCGAGGTTGTATCCTAGTTGGCAACCTTTAGATGGAGAGTTTCTCCTTGTTGTCCTCCTCCCATTTACTTATTTCTCTTTCATTCACCTCCCCAGTCCCAGCTGCAGAGGTTCTGCCTCGGAAATCCTTTGTTTACAGCCATTCATCCTCAGATCAGCTGGCAAGCAGATGTTAAGTAACAGCTAACCCAGGCATAACTAAACTGCTCTTCTGCAACTGCTCAATGTGGAGCTTTCAAGACTTTTTTTTAATGTCCTCTGCCACTCCCTATCACCCCTCTGAGAAAAGCAGAGGTGCGCTGCAGCTGGAGGGGCAAGACATCCACCAGTCAGTCCTCTAACAGGGCTATTAGGGAAGATGTTTCCTCTAACTGTAAATGCCACTCAGCCTGTAAGAGACTAGATATGAAAGTTTGTTTCTGAAGTCTCCATCATCTTTCTCTGATGCCCTCACAGGGCATTTAGCTGTGTTCCAGCTTGAGGAGGGACCAAATCTCCAGGATGAGCATGGAGGAGACCACTGGTAGGTCAGAGAGATGGCTGTTCCCTCTCACCAAAAGGAGGAGTACAGGTAGTGGGCCCCTATGAATTGCTAAAGCTCATTGCCACAGGATGTCCCCAGGGCGCAGAGTAAGAGTGGATTGAAAAAACCCCAACCACCTCAGGACAAGTGTATCCTAGGGTGGTTGCTAATTCCCAGGTTCTGGACAGATACTCCAGCTAAGAAAGGCCCTGTCCTGTGGTCACCAGATACGGAGGAAAAGATCACACCACACTTGTCTTTCCTCCCAGGCTTTTCCACCACAGCATCAGTGTTTGGAAGCGGTGACTGCACTAGACTGCAGGAACTGGGGTTGAGATTTATTGTTCTGGTCACATCCTCTAAATCCACAGACAGTGATGGGGGGATCAGCAAGGTAGACCTGCAGCCAGCAAGCACGGACATGAGAGGGGAGACGTTGCAGCAGGCAAAGCAGTGGGAAGTAGAGAAAGGTTGTTCTCCAAGACAGGGTCCACTGCAATAATTACTATGTTAAGATGGCACCTGAAATTCCTAGTGTGACTAACAACTTATGGGGGGATTAGAGGGAACTTCACAACGATTTCAGCTACTACGTTGCTTGCACCCAGGTTTACCAAGATACTGTGTGCGAGTACAGGCACCCACTCAGTGGAATGTGCAGCACATCTAAAGGGGTAGGGCCACAAGCTAGCGGGCTCCGATGGTGCAGAAATGTGTTTGCTGATACTTTTCTCCTTGCTTCTCCACAGCTGTTGCTGGGTACCTGTTCTGGCAAGAGAAAGGACACACAATTTGCTGTTTCCCCACTAACATTGCTGTGACTTTAAAGTCAACTTGTCTGTTTTGTAAGTGTTCACAGAATCACAGAACATTGAGGATTGGAAGGGATCTCGAAAGATCATCCAGTCCAATCCCCCTGCCACAGCAGGATCACCTAAACCAAGTCACACAGGAACAGGCGGATTTTAAATGTCTCCAGAGCGGGAGACTCCACAACCCCCTGGGCAGCCACTTTCACCATGAAGAAGTTCCTTCTCATATTTATGTGGAACCTCCTATGTTCCAGCTCACACCCATTGCCCTATCATTGGATGATGTTGAGGAGAGCCTGATACCCACTCTTTCCATATTTATAAACATTAATGAGTAATACTTACATATTTATAAACATACCAAGCATTTGATAAGGGTTGCTCTTAATTAATTCCATGCCATAAGGTTCTTGTGGTTAAGGGTCTGTAAACCGTATTCAGCACCCAGTCTGTGCAGCTGGTTTTACTGAACACCTGTGTACAACTGCCATTACACACCAACAAACAAGCCCAGGGGATACAGGTACTGCACAAATGCCTGAATCAATGGTAAACATAGCACCAAGGGTTTCATTCAGTGATGCAGAAGTTCTTGGGTTGGATGTGTTGCACTGGTGCATCTGGACCAACCTGTCCAAACGTGATGCAGACTTTGGGCTGTTCGTGCTGTCTGTGCTGCTTTGCTTGCAGAGAGAGGTCTGTGGTGCTGGAAGACATGCTGCTTCCAGGAAGGAAGACAAACTGATACTGAGGTGGGTATCACTGGTTTTTCTTATCATAGAATCGTAGAATCATTAGGGATTGGAAGGGACCTTGAAAGATCATCTAGTCCAATCCCCCTGCCACAGAAGAATCACCTAGATCAAGTCATAGAACCCGTCAGGGTTAGAAGGGACCACAGGATCACCCACTTCCAACTCCCCTTCAACAGTTCGAACCCATGTTTTTAGCCCAGAGCTGGTTACTCAGTTTGAAATAGAAACCCCAGTTTTTATTCTTTCCTCAGACTACTGTCAGAGAGAGCTGAGACAAAACCTTGCGTAGTCATCACAGTTTGGAAAAAAAAAAGGATATCTTGAAATCTTTATTGACTGAAGTTTGAATCCACCTCTGCACCGTAATTTGATAATGATTAATACAAGCCAAACCACAGAATTTTCCTGGCAGAATATTCGAACTGCTTCATGAGTAAAATCATTGCCCTTTAAAATGGTTGAGCTTTTCTCTCTGTGGCTCTTTTGGTTATGGAGCTTCCCATATCCAGGATGATTTTCTGATCATAGAATTATAGAATCACTAAGCACTGGAAGGGACCTCGAAAGATTGTCTAGTCCAATCCCCTCACAACAGCAGGACCACCTAGACCAAGTCACACAAGAACACATCCAGGTGGGCCTTAAGTATCCCCAGTGAAGGAGACTCCACATCCTCCCTGGGCAGCCTATTCCAGTGCTCTGTCACCCTCACTGTGAGGAATTTCCTTCTCATATTGATGTGGAACCCCCTATGTACCAGCTTACAACCATTGCTTGATGTTCCTGTACAGCTAGGTATGAAAATACTGTCAATCTGATAAGCTCATTTGGCTGTATAATCCTTCTCCAGCCCCCTGGAGTGAGATGGTTCTTCGAATCATAGAATCATTAGGAATTGGAAGGGACCTTGAAAGATCATCTAGTCCAATCCTCCTGCCACAGCAGGATCACCTAGACCAAGTCATAGGGTCAGTCAGGGTTAGAAGGGACCACAGGATCATCCAGTTCCTACACCCCTGCCATGGGCAGGGACACCCCACCCTAGACCATGCTGGCCAGAGCCCCATCCAGCCTGGCCTTAAACTCCTCCAACGATGGGGCCTCCACCACCTTCCTGGGCAACCCATTCCAGGCTATCNACTCGCTCCAGCACGTCCACATCCTTCTTATAATAAGGGCTCCAGAACTGGACACAGTACTCCAGGTGGGGTCTCACCAGAGCGGAGTAGAGGAAGAGAATCACCTCCCTCAACCTACTGGCCACACTTGCCCTGATGCAGCCCAGCATCCGGTTTGCCTTCTGGGCCGCAAGTGCACACTGCTGGCTCAGTTTGTCCAACTTCAGCCAAATTAATCTTTCACAGACAAGATACATGACCTCAGCAGTGCTGTGGTCACATATGCCTGGAGTTCCTCATATGCACTCTGCACAAAAGAAACTTCCTGAGGAGCATTGCTTCCAAACCGGATCTTGAAGGGTGAAGAGTTAAGAGGAACTCAGCAAGGATTTTGTCGTGCCAGGAGCTTTATCATTCTTTGCGCTGCAAGTAATAAACAAGGTGGTTTAATAAATCATGTGTCCAAGGTTCCTACAAGGCTACAGAGGCTTCTAAGGAGTTGAATGTCTACAAATTCAAAAGCCCCAGGCACATCAGGACTGTGGGCTTACTGGAACTGGGCAGTGGGCTAGTAATTCTTTCTACCTTAGCATATAGGATATGGAAAAAATCCTTGGCTACACAGGAAAGCTGGGAATGTAAGCATGACCCACGCACACAAGATAACTGAGGGCTTACAGGAGGTAGCGAGGGATACTGCAGCCTTCATGGTGCAGGCATGATGCAGCACCTGCAGCAAAGAGCCCTGCTGAGAACCAGGAGGAACTCAATACGTGGCCATCCTCAACCTTTCCTATCAATTTCATAGGTTTTAAAGCCAGAAGGGAGAATTTCTGCCAATCTCACTGATATAATATAGAGGTGTGCCCTTCCTCCCATGTGACTCGCCCTTCACAGTACAGTTTGCAGCTTAACTGAAAGACCTTTTTGTGGGACAGCCAGCCTCAATTTTAAAACTTCCCACAATAGGGAATCCACACTTCATTCCAGTGACAAGTTACTCTCCTTGTCAAGCACAAATGGTTTAAATTGTAGATTTATTTCTTCCTACAGTGACAGTAAGCATCTTTCAATGCTATTGATAGCTGGAGTTTGTCCAACTTAAACCCTGGATGACTAAGGTTGGCCAGATGATTCTTAGCTCTCTTGTGACTACAAAAGGAAGGCATTAAGCATTGGATTCATTACCTTTGGAATTTAGCTATGGAGAAAAGAGAAACTAATAACCTTTTTGTTTGCATGGCCCCTCAGTAACAACCAGAATCACAGAACATTAGGGATTGGAAGGGACTTTGAATGATCGTCTAGTCCAATCCCCCTGCCAGAACATCTATCTCTAGGCAGCAAAATTGAAAACGTGAACCAAAACTTACAGCAATTTAAGGGCTGCTGCAGAAAATGCTGTGGCATCAACTTGAATGTCATGAAAGTTAACTTCATCTTTACCTCCTCACACTTCAATAACTCTTCTAAAGCTCTCAAAATCTGGCATATCCTGTGTACTCTCTTTCTTATGTTGTTAGCAAAGAAATGCTTTCATCATGTCTCAAATGGGCCAGATCTTCCTGCAAGACAGGTTATGTTCCTCATATCTCCCCCTCTGCTGAGAGCAGGCCACATCTGCCCCTTTCCACATGGCAATGGGTCTACACGACAGTGCTTGGTCCTTCTCCAACAAAAGTTGAAGCTTCACACAGTGGAGAAGTATTTAAGACAAAACAAGAGCCAGGCTATTCTCAGTATCATCTAGTGATAGGACAAGGAAGAACGGGTGTGAGCTGGAACATAGGAGGTTCCACATAAATATGAAAAGGAAGTTCTTCACAGTGAGGGTGACAGAGAACTGGAACAGGCTGCCCAGGGTGATTGTGGAGTCTCCTGCTCTGGAGACATTTAAAACCTGCCTGGACATATTCCTGTGCAGATGATCCTGCTGTGGCAGGGTGATTGGACTAGATGACCTTTTGAGGTCCCTTCCAATCCCTAATGATTCCATGATTCTATGATTCTCAAGCATTTAATCTGAAACTGGTTATGGTCTCATATTGCAGTTTGAATCAGGGTGTTAACATACATCAAGGCACAAGTAAGGCAAAGGTAGGTACTGCATGCCAGGTGAAAGTAGGAGGAATCTCTGTGTCATCTAAAGCTAGGCCAAGGCGTAATGGGTGTAAGCTGGAGCACAGGAAGTTCTACATCAATATGAGAAGGAACTTCCTCTCAGTGAGGGTGACAGAGCACTGTAAGGGGCTGCGCAGGGGAGCTGTGAAGTCTCCATCTCTGAAGATGTTTAAAACCTGTTTGGACATGTTCCTGTGTGACTGGATCTGGGTATTCCTGCTTTGGCAGGGAGACTGGACTGGATGATCTTTCAAGTGATGTTCCAATCAGTGATGTTCTGTGATTCTGTGATTTTCTTAATGACCTCCACAAACTCTTTACAAACAGAGCAGTGCTCTGTGATTCAGTGAATGTGGTGGCTAAAATACCAAATAAAAGTGTTAAAAAAAGAAAGGAAGAAACCCAGCACCTCGAATCAGAAAGCCACAAGGTCGAGGAGTGCGGATGTTAATATATTGATCAACTCAGTAAAGAAGTAGATGCTGTAAAAGAGCAGAAAAGGGACCGAGAGTCCTGAAGGCGTGTCAGAGCTGACCTCTGTGCAGATTTTGAAGGATAAACTTCCAAGACAGAAACAGGATAAAGCAGCCTGCTAATCAGAGAGAGAACACACTAAACAGACTTGACATCTTTCTTGCCAAAAGCTCTTTGACTTCCACTTGGTGAATTGCAGGAAAACACATTCATCCAGGCTTCACTGAATTGTTCAGTGTGGCCCTTCATGGGGAGGTATGAGTTATTTTAAGCAGTGTGATTAGTAAAGGAAATGTACTGCAGTGCACAATTCAGCCAAAGAGCAAGTCAGCGAAGCAGCTGTGGCTGCAAAGGGCACAGCCTGGAGGAGAGCTGTTGGTGTAATTCTGCGAGTGTGGGTTCAGCTCTGCAATACTGCTCCATGCATGGCACAGCTAGTGAGAAAGTGACAAGTTAAACCTACCAGGTGGTGCTGGAGAGTCATTGTGCACAGAGTGGGGCTGCTGCATACTCAAGACAGTTACATCAACTGAAAGATTAGTAAGAGAATTCAAAAGGTGTAAAGGGTGAGGGACATATGCTGGCCTCTTGCGTGGTGTTTGCCTTAAGAACAAGGCACGTAACAGCAGGACACCACGTCCTATCCCATCCCATACCTTGGCTTCTGTACTTAGAATCATAAAGTGAGTTAGGTTGGAAGGGTTTTTATGTATCATCTAGTTCCAATTGCCTGCCATGAGGAGTGATCCACCTCACTAGAACAGGTTGCCCAGAGCCCCATCCAGTCTGGCCTTGATGTTTCTAGGGAGGGAGCATCCATAACTTCCTTAGGTAACCTGTTCCAGTGCCTCCAGTTCTAGCACCCTTGTAGTGAGGAGTTTCTTCCCAAGGTCTAATCTATACCTACCTTTTAGCTGGAAACCACTCCCCTTCATCCTAACACTAGAGTCCTTCATCAGCAGTCTCCTTACAGTTTCTTTATCCCCCCCTTAAGGTCCTGAAAGTCTGCTATAATGTCCCCAGAGAGTCTTCACTTCTCCAAGCTGAAGAGCTCCATTTCCCTTATACTATCTTCACAGAAGTGCTCCAGCTCTCTGATCATCCCTTTGACACTTACAGACACCCAGTCTGATCTCACGCCTCCCAGAAGTCCAGCACAAAAATAAAACATTATCATAGAATCATTAGGGATTGGAAGTGACCTCAAAAGATCATCTAGTCCAATCCCTCTGACACACCAGGATCACCTAGACCAAGTCGCACAGGAAGACATCTATGTGGTTTTTAAATGTCTCCAGTGAAGGAGACTCCACAACCCCCCTGAGCAGCCTGTTCCAGTACTCCATCACCCTCACTGTGAAGAACTTCCTTCTCACATTTATGTGGAACCTCCTATGTTCTAACTTACACCCATTGCCCCTCATCCCATCACTAGATAACGCCGAGAAAAGCCTATTGCAGGCACTCAGATGTATTGCTTGAAAGGGTTAATTCCCTTTTGCTCCTACAGGCTGAGAAGGAGGAAGGGCTTGAGGAAAACATCTCTGTAGATTATTTCCTTTTCGCTTTAGCTTGCTGACAGCTGCTTAAAAGTAGAACCACCACCAGCACTCACTTTTATGGTTTGAGCATTGACATTTTATTTTTTAAAAAGGCAAACAAGAATACAACATGTAGTCACTGGAAATGTGTGAAGATACATATCTAAAGGAATTCACACACTAAAGAAACAGGCTTTGGAGGTGTTTCTCTAATGTGTGGGACTTACAAATGCTTTCACAACCGATACTGCTTGTTTCAAATACTCTATAATAATAATAATAATATGGTATTGGGAGAGCCAGAGATCCCCTGAGATGCCAGCACTGCTAGTAGAGGAGGTGACTGACCTCAGCCCCTCAGCCATGAGTACCATGGATGCCCCCTAACTTCTGCGCGGTAGTAAAGGAAATCCTCCAGCAACTCAATGCCGTCATCTAAGACCACCCTAAGAAAATCCAGTAGTACCTCAAAGCTGTCAGAGAACAGGCAGTTCCCCCACATCTTTAAATGAACTCATCCCAACTCTAGTATTTAAGTAAAAGCCCTAATGAGTATATTTATACATAAATCTTTTCTTTAAAAATCTTTTTTTAAAAAAAGAGGAGAAAAAACCAACAAAAAACACTACTGTGAAATTGACATGAACACATATAACTTTAGCAACACCATGTTTCCAGTAAAGCTGCTTGCAATTAACATACAAATCTGATTGTTAACTAGAAAGGATGCTACAAGAAGCCAAGCTTTCTTTCCAGATTAGCCCGTGGGTAGAACAAGGAGTATCTTCCAGGAGCTGGCAATACTAGACGTTACTAGAACACCCAGGTGCAGTGGTTTGTTTGTAAACACTTTGTCTTAATATTAAATTAAAATCCAGTGCATTCTCACTCTCTGCTCTGAGATTGTGTGTCAGCTGATTGGTGCAAGGCTCCAGGAATTCATGGGAGACGTACAAGGAATTTTTATTGGCTAGACTTTTTGTAAATTCATTTGTGGTGCCAACCTATTGACTTTAGGGCACCAACAAACATGAATTTGATCCACTGCAGATACACAGAGAGCTTTTTTTTGTGCTGGGATGCAGGAGTTTACATCTTGTGTTAGCAAAGCAATCTGAGCTTTGCATGATCCCCACTCTGAAGATATCTGGAGAGAAGTGGTTTGCTGAGTGCTCAGTTGGGGCTAGCAACAGAGCGCAGCACAACTCCATGTTGGTTGAGAACTGGCCGGTGTTGGAGGCATTGGACAGCAATGCCCACTTCTCTCCTGACTCCCACAGTCCCTCACTCTTCTATCAGGGAAAGATTACATGGCACTGTATCTCAGAAAAGGCTCACAGGAAAATGCCTAAAGCAAATATATAGGGGGTATAAAAAAAAAACACCAACCAGGAAAAAAAAAAAAGGCTAAAATATCTCAAGACAGGAAAAAAACTCTTCCTGTTGTTCTTGAAGCTCTTAACTCCTTCCTCCTCTTTGCCAGCTGCAGTCCTGAGTAACAAATATCTGCCAGATCGGGGTAGTTGCTTCTTCAGACCCTTTCCTTGTGCTTCACGTTGGCCAGCTTGACTGTTTCCTGCTCAGAGGCAGGTGGAGCAGGCTCGTCATGACATCCAATCATCAGCTGATAGACTATCACTCCTGCAATAGCCCCTAGGAAAGGGGCAACGACTGGAACCCACCACCACTGCTTGCCTGTCCTGGAAAACAAAAAGAAAGAGCGTGAGGTGCACACCACAACTTGACCTTTATTTATCATAGAACCACTAGGGATTGGAAGGGACCTTGAAAGATCATCTAGTCCAGTCCCCCTGACACAGCAGGATCACCTAGACCGAGTCGCACAGGAACACATCCAGGCGTGTCTTAAACATCTCCAGTGAAGTGACTCCACAACTCCCCCGGGCAGCCTGTTCCAGTGCTCTGTCACCCTGAACTTGGATATGAAGAAAGGCAAGGTCTGGTCATCCCCAAACATGTCCTCTGACTTGTAAAATACAACAGTATCTGCATGTCCACAGTATTTTCCAAGACAGATCATAGAATGGTTTAGGTTTGAAGGGACCTCAGGGATCATCAAGTTCCAACACCGCTGCCATGGGTAGGGGCACCTCTCACTACACCAGAATGCTGAGAGCCCCATCCAACCTGTCCTTGGAGACTTCCATGAAAGGGGCACCTACAATTTCTCTGGCCAACCTCTTTTAGCACCTGACCACTCTCATAGTGAGGAGTTTCTTCCTAAGATCTAATCTATGTCTAACTTCTAGTTTGAAGTCATTCCTTCTTGTCCTATATGGCCCTCTACTGCAACTTCAGGCAACAGGCAACTCAAAGCAGCTGCTGTCAGCATTTTCATAACTGTCACTCCACCAAGAAGGGCAACAGTTAGCAGTTGCAATATGCCAACAAGGCACATTCATTTCCCCCCTTCCACAGAAGAAAGTGTTGGTAGCAGGTAGCCCATATCACTCATGGCTCTCAGTTTACTGCATCAACAACAAAATCTAAACATAGCAAACATCCTTCATTTTCTGCCACCAAGGTGCACCTGAACCTCGCACAGATGGTCCTAGATTTCCTCCTGAGTGAGTCAGCTCACATGCTCTCACTACTGGAGACTGTCCAGTTTAGGAGGTTCCACATAAATATGAGAAGGAACTTTTTCACAGTGAGTCACATGGTGAGTGAGCGGACAGAACAGAGCACTGGAACAGCCTGCCCAGAGGGATTGTGGAGTCTTCTTCTCTGGAGAAGTTTAAAACCCACCTGGATCTGTTCCTGCGCAACTTGGTCTAGGTGATCCTGCTCTGTCAGGGGGATTGGACTGGATGATCTTTTGAGGTCCCCTCTAGTTCCTAATGTTCTGTGGTTCTAGAATATCTTAAGTCAGAACATAGAAAACAGTGTCTTCTAAAAGTATTTATAATCCAGAGGTATCTCATGGGTGCTATGATTCTTTACTGTGCCAAAGCCAACACCTACTTATCCTCAGGATGTTTTCCCCTGGCACACAAGGTTTTCACTATCAAGCACTTACCAAAACACTTCAGCACCCCAGCCAGCAATGGCTGTAAAGAGACGAGGCCCAAAGTCTCTGGCAGGGTTGACAGCATAGCCAGAGTTGAAGCCCATGGAGGTTCCAATAACAAGGACAACAAAGCCAACTGTGAAAGCCTCCAGCCCCGTGGGGACAGGGTTGTTGTAGGGATCAACAATAGCCAGGACACAAACAATCAGGGAGGCAGTGCCAATGAACTGAGAGGGAAGAGGAAAAGAAAGAGAAGAATTAATCATTTAACCAAGTTATTTCCCTTTTCTGAAGTCCCGTGCACTTAGAATTTATTATGTGAACTGGAGGGGCCAAAATAAGTAAACCTATGGAATTATCATAGCACAGTAGACACAACAGCGTGAGAATGGGAGAATGCAACAAGGTCCTCCAACCAGCCCATAAGCTAGCTGGTATCTTCCTGAACCTACTTGCAACTTCCAGCAGCTGGGTGTCTTTGTTCCTTTGTTATTGAGGGCAGCTTTAAAGGAGACAATTGCCTTCAACACCAAACACCACCCCATACTCATTTGGCCTTTGGGTTGTGCAATAGCCACAGCAGTACAGTGGGAGTGAAGAAAAGCCCCCCTTCTCATGCTATAGCTCTTCAGGGGTGAGACCAAGCAGCATCCTTTGCATTGGTACCCTGGTAAGTGTTATACCATGGGATAGTCCCCCTAACTAAAGTCTTATTGCTGTAAAGGTCCTTTCCAGCTCTGCTCTTCCTACTGACTAATGAGACCCTTGTGTCATGCAAAAGCCTTTCTGGACAAGATTTTAAAATTACAGTATATTTTTTGCCTAAAAGAGAGGCCCAGAACCACCCCAGAAGATTCCTCTTCAAATGTACTTTCAGCCTCGCAGCACCCTTCTTACCTGGTCAAAGAACCCGTTCACGACATCCAGATGCTGAGATGGGTAGGTGGCAAAGATACCAGCAGTGCCATTCTGTCCGGATACATACAGATGGTTACCACCAAAAGCCCAGATGGCATCTAGAGGAGGAAAAAGGAATTTTAAAAGAGGTGACCGTGATTTTTCAACAGACAGAAGACCCTGCTTGGAGAGGACTAAACTATCGCTTCCAGAGACCTGTGAACATTGAGGTATTTGACATATTGGAATATTGAGTATTGAATATTGGAAGCCGGTGTCCCAGTAACAAATCACAGAGAGTGAGGAGGCACGTGAGGCTTCTGTGCTTACCGTAGTAGAGCCCAAAGACTATGCCTGCTCCAAGGAAGGCTCCCAGGGTTTGTGCTAGGGCATAAATTGGTAGCTTGATCCAGGGCTCCCGCGCCAAGAAGCACATGGCAAAAGTCACAGCTGGGTTCAGATGTCCGCCTGCAGGGAGACTGGTGATTAGCATACTCCTACGGGCAGAATTTGTGTCCCAGGGACCAAGGGACATGGATTTGCACAGCAGTGCCACATAGAAAAAACATAGCCAGCTATGCCTACACAACACTTCTAACATGTGAAGTCTAGCTCAGATGGAGCCACCACGTACCTGATACCTGTCCTGCAATCAAGATGCCGAGCGTTACCGCAAAGCCGAAAGCCAGGTTGACAGTCAAGAAACCTGCATGGGTCCCTCTGCTGAGTAACATCTGTGCAACAGAGCCACAGCCAAAGAGCTAGGAGGAGAAGAGATTGAGATTATCACCTGTTTCATGTCAGGAGCAGTTACCAACCAATGCCTGCAACAGTTCTGCTTACACCTGCATGCACCATCACAGTCCACTCACGACTCAAAAGCCTTCAAAGTCTCAGCTTTGTTCAAAGCATGTGGGCATTATCTCTAGAGATAGTAGGGAAGGCGAAAGAACACAGGACAAGTCTGTCTCCTGGATGGGGGGAATGAAAACCAGGGGTAAAATTATTAGGAAGGTTGAACCACAGGAGGTTGGACGTCTTTGCTCAGTCACCAGGACAGAGATATTTACAGTGCAGTGCTCAGATGGGAGATCTGGGTATCTTTGTTGTTATAACAAGGCTAATAACTGTTTAACACAGTAGCACAAAGGTAGGCAGGAGGCAATTTTGCTAAGGCCATACTCAGCCTCACATTCATGGAGTCCTCTCTCAGGTGGCATTGGTTGACAGTGAAGAATTGGTGCTGATGCCTTGAGCTGAGGTATCTGCAGTCATCCTAGCCATGAGGCACACCTCTGCTTTGGGCACTGTGAGCACAGTAACGTCATTCTAATTCACCCATGTCCTTACTGTGGCAGAAGCATGTAAGAAAGGATGAGGGCAATGCAGCTCTGTAACATGGGACAAGCACTATCAAGTCCATATTCCATAGAGTGTTTGCCACCAGCAGAGGCAAAGGCTTGGCCTTCTGTCCAAGACGAAGGGTGCACCAAGCACTTTGAGGGGCCAAAGCTGCTTCTGTTGTATGTAGCTAAAAGAGGCATGTGCTCTTGCTCCAAGATAACTTGCTTCAAATTAAAGATCCTTCTCTTCCCAGAAGCCACCCTTTCTAGGGTCACAACTCAAACCAGTTCCCCCTGGCAGTTCAGTTCATCACTTATCCAGCTGGAGGCATCCTGCCTTCCCAAGTTCTGATTGACTCTATTCTTGTACCTTCTACTGAGTACACCTAAACTGATTCTTCATGCACACCAGGGATTATCACATCAGCTGGTACTGAAAGAATGCTTGAACTAGGACAGAGGTCACTACTTGCTTGCAAGATCCTCAAATATAGGGATCAAGCCTTGCCTTATTTCTTCTGACCACACACCCACCAACACTTTCTGCTTCAGTGATCTCCATCATCCCGGAATTACTCAACTGCCACAGTGTCAGTGCCTGCTCCAGGGGAATAAACCACCCTGCACCAAGGGAGCAGGGGTAGATATCATCTCTTCTGCCAATACTGGACATGCCAACTGAGCAACACACAATTCAGATAGGGGCAAAGCCAAAACACACCTAACTCATCTCCTCCCATCCCCTTGATGAGTGATGAATTGCCAAAAAAAGCAGACATTGCATTCGACGTCCTGGGAAAGAAACAGCCAAGTATGCTGCAGGCTGGTTCACGAGGTGGACACACTGTACTCAGGTGCCACTTGACAAGAAGCCAGGTCCCCAACACAGGACCTTGTGCAGAAAAAACAAAGGAACCTGTAGAACTTGTTGCTTAGTAAGAGGGACTACCAGCATTGCTGTCTACTAGGTGGAGTAAGAGCAGTCCCTCCATTGTCCTGGTCCTGAGCTGCTCGTGTGGAAAACTACATCAGAGAAGACACTCAGGCAAAGGCAGAAAAGACAAATTGATTGCATGGCACAGCCATTGCTCCCACTGTGCTCCAGTGACTGAGAGAAGAACCACTGAACAAAGACTGGCTAATGACCAGGGTGACTTCTATTCCTTCTTCTATTCCAGACAAGCCCCAGAATGCTTTAGAGAGTTTTGGAGAGAGTACTTGGCCTTGTGTTTGCTTCTCTAAGGCCACACAGAACATCAGTGTGTTTAGAGGGGAAGGAGCCAACAAGAAGCTGAGTTGGGCATCTGAGTTTGGCAAAGTTGACCCCAGGTTTTTTCTAATGATCAAGAGATAAAGGAATCTGTGTTACTCACTTTGAAAGAACTGGCAGCTCTGCAGGTCGACCGTGGTTGGCATGTTAGCCACATACATTTTGCCTGCAAAGTCAACCCCTTCCATGGCTCCTGGCTTCCAGGAACCTGTTCAAATCATGCTCACCCATGGTTTTGTGGCAAGTGGCTTGAAGTTGCGTAGTTCTGTTGTAACAGTGGCTATTACAACTTTTAGTCACTTCTTCACTTTTGCTATTTGCTCATTTTCCTTCCAATTCCATTGGAACGGGCTGCCCAGGGGAGATGTGGAGTCTCCTTCACTGGAGACGTTTAAAACCCACCTGGATGTGTTCCTGTGAGACTTGGTCTAGGTGATCATGCTGTGGCAGGGGGATTGGACTAGATGATCTTTCAAGGTCCCTTCCAATCCCTAATGATTCTATGATAGGAGACATGTGAGATAGGACACTCTCAGCATTCAGTTTTTTAACTGTCCCTTTCCAGTGCTCCCAGAGAAACCTTTACAAGCAGAGAGCTTGAGTTGAAATGAAAGGAACGTCAAGTAAAAGCAACTCTGTATTTATCCCAGTGGCTTGTAAGTCTACATAACAGAAGTCCTTAGGAAATATTATGCCACTATGTTCAGCAGACAGTGCTTCACACACAAGGGGGAGATGACTTCTCGTTCTATTGATTTTAATAAACTGCCTCCATCATCCTTCCTGTTTAATGTATTACTGGAAGACCATCCCAGCCAGCAGGTTAGCATCTCACGACGCCATGGGTGCAACACCCACACGATCCACTACACAATTTCAAAAGCAGTTCTACAGTGCTAATGAAATGGTGGCACCAAAGCACTACTCTGATGTGCTAAAGCTAAAGCAGTTCTGCAGTGCTAATGAAATGATGGCACCAAAGCACCACTCTGACGTGCTAAAGCTGCTCTCCTAGGGATCAAGGTCAATGCACACATTAACCAGGCTAATGGAAGCCCGCTGCCTAATTTCATTTTACTGGCTGTAGCACAGCTAATGTTTTTTCCTGCCAATGGGGAGGCTTCTCACTCCTCAAAACCTGTGTTCTGCAGGATCTGTGAGATTAACTGGTTGAAGTTGACAAACTCCAGAGTCTGTTCAATAGAGGGGGCACCCGGTGGCAGCAAAACCAGGAAAAACGGTTGCTAGGTGAAGCTTCACACCTCAAATTCCATGCGTCCATGGCATATTTGGTGATTGGAATGCTCTGTCTTGCTGGCTGGATACAAGAATGCCCCAAGGCCATTCAGGGCTGCTAATGAAAAAGCAAAGCTGCCTGAATTTATAAGGAAACCTTACAAAAAGCAGCTCCACGTATGAGCTCAGATGAAGAGCAGCGCTCAGCACTCCCCTGTCCAACAGCCAGCGTCTTCCCTTTCTTGCCTCTCTTTGCCAGACCATTTTCAGACCTTCAGGTGCAACAAAACTGCCTGGGTACACTTGCACTTGGCCTTCATACAGACATCTCTAAATCAAGGTGGGAAAGTTTCTCCCACAGCCAAGGAGGAATGTTATTGCCTGAACTGCAACTTTCCTCTTCAGCAAATAAACCAGGGATTAGGCAAGGAGCCCGCTGTAAAACTATCCTAAACACCCCACTGGATGGGAAAGGCTGCTAAGCCCTTCTTGCTTCTCTGGTTATTGGGGCAAATGCCAGAAGGGCAGTCAAATCATGGGTCTGCTCTGAAGAAAGAGACCAAGTTACTTGCAGAAGATTTTACATGTTAGACGCACAAAGAGACATCTCCCTTCACAGCAGAGTGAAGCTTTGGACAGCCCCTTCAAGGGAGGAGGCTCAGACTGAGGAAGGGGACAAAAGACTATCACTTTACAGCCAGTGCAAAACAACCCCACAGCAACTTCTCCATGGCTTGAAGGACAAAGATGTTAAAGATGCTGCAAGTCCCAACAGTGGCCTCTTGTTGCCCTCCCTCCCCAAGAAATAGGACCCAGCTTGGTAGATCCGAAGACAGAACCAGCCCTGCTGCTGTTTCAGCTCAAACAGCTGGCAGAGATATTTCTGACCTCCATGGCCAGATCAGTTTGCATCAGCCACAAAGACAGGGTGAGTAGAACCATTATTTTCACCTTTCCTTAAAGCATAACTCAACCAGCCAAACCAGTCACCATTTACAATTTGAAAGACAAGGAGGAACATCAGACCCCTCAGTGCAGCTTTTCGTCCAGCACAGCTGGAGCCAGCCTGGACAGCAGCAGTTCTGCAGGGAAGGACAGTGGTAGATGGCCTGTCATGTTGTGCTCTTTTACGCACCCTGTCCTGGGGCCAGGCAGGGCTGCAGGACTCAGAAGATAAGAAATTCTAAGGAAAGTTGTGCCACACACACATCACACGCTACAACAGCTCTGCAAGAAGCTGGAGAGATAAGAGGCAGCCAGCACAAGAAACCTGAGCAACCGTCCGCAGAGCAGCTGGGCATTAGAGAGAAATTCAGTAGTTGAGGTTGCTATGAGGAAGCAAAACCAGTTCTGACACCCTGTGGATCAGGAGGCTTAATTCTTAGAAAGACCCGTATTTCTGGTGGGGCTTTGGTCACAGGGCTGGGCACTCCTGGGGAGAAGCTGCCTTCCCACTCAGAACAAGGCTTGGTGCCTAAACTTGGCCGTTTGTAGGAAGGAGACAACTCCCTGCTCCTGTGTGGGGACATCAGGGAGGGTCAGCTGATGAAAAGCTTTGGCCTCTTCTGGTGGAAGTGGTGATGGAGGGCAGCAGTGCCGCCATTTCACACACCCAGAAACACAGATGCCCCTTACAAGGAAGATCCAGTTTAACATGCTTAAAGCAAAGATTCCCAGCCCCTCTGAAAGCCTGGGCAGGCTTTAAGAAAGAAAATAAAGTCAGATTCTCTACTTACAAGTTGGGTTAAAAAAATGGGTACAAATCAAGCAACTGTGGGATTGGACTGGATGATCTCTCGAGGTCCCTTCCAATCCCTAACGTTCTGTGTGATTCTGTAATTCCTGTACCACCCCAGCTGGCTGCGGGACAGGCAGTGACTTCAGGCTCTGCACTGTCAACAGTTAAATGAGGCTCCCTTTGCCCTGATCATTCCAACCACTTCACTATTGTGGTTTCTGTGGTCTGCAGCACAATCACACCCCATAACGCTCCCACCTGTCCATAAAGCTAAGGCAGCCCTGATTGAAAAGCAATTAGGAATTGTTTTGTTCTTCCTTTGTGCCTCAACAATTAGTTTTGTGAATCACAGTTAGTCTGACATGGAAATCAATCATAAACTGCACGTTATTCATCCTGCAAAGGCAAAAAGCAAACAGAGATGGAATCTGGAGCCAGCGGAGCAAGGCAGACAGATCTAGCTTTTAAGGAAGGCATGAGGGCTTGCTACTGGAAATCTGGCTTTAGCAAGTTGCTGTAGTAATAACACAAACAGCAAGTGACTAGGAAAATGCCTTCAGCATTTGTGTTGCTTAACCACTGCCAGCAGGTCGTGCTTCCGACATCAGTATGAGGTTCAAACCTAAAGCACCACTTGGAAAACACACTTTAAACAGGGCAGAGAAAAGCCCTCTAAACCATCAAAGGAAAGCTAGAAACAGCATTCCTACTCTTTTAACTGCAAGGACACTGCCCACAGAATAAAACCCCATTGTGCAAGGTGCTCCATGCAGCAAACGCCGCTTGCAAGTGGAGAGCACTTAACCTTAGCGCTATTCAGGGCTTGGATGCCTCAGATTATTTTTCATATCTTAAAAAAAAAAAAAAAAAAAGGAGGTGCTATTAGTTCTAGCCTTTGCTATCTTTACAGCCTCCTTAAAAAATAGCTTAAAATCAACTATTAGGTAAGAGTCAGAAATAGCGTTGCTTCAGCGTTTGAGGGTGCTCCAGTCATGCCCATTACCACCCTCATTTTGGAGCACTTCCTCAGGCTTTTCTCTCCACAGAAAGGCTGTAGGGAAAAGTGGTCTCTGTTGTGGCAACTAATGTCATCATAAGGATAAGGTAACATTTTTGGATCACAAGCTCAGATCCACACAAGTCTGAACTTGCTTCTCAGCAGCGCTAAGTTGGCCAGCAGGCAACGTCACGCCGTCTTACCTTGCTTCAAACCTGAGACTAGCTGCTACATCAGAGATTCATAGACAGCGCCTGCTGATCACTCTCCTATCATCTTAATTCCAAAAGAGCCTTCCCAGAAAATTCAGCAGGACTTGTTTGCAAACCCCCAAAGCAGGCTGACCCTGTTGGTAAAGCCACTGCGCTGTGTGAAGCTGCTTTCTTTTAAGAATGGCAGCGTCTCACAGGGTCTTAGCAGAATCCCCCATCCTGACATGAGAGAGGAGTTAATAGCCCTCTCTTCTGCAATGAAAAATCGATTTTATAAAAATATTAAATTGTATGACAATCCTTTTTTGTTGTTCCCAAGGAAGAAATTCTTCCTCTGTTTTCAGCTCCTCCACCCTCTAGATTTCTCCCCAGACAGTCCTGCCCCTCAAAGAGGTGCAAACCCACAGTCACTCCAACCATAACCTATAGAACTGCTCTGGATTTTCTCCACTTCAGAGGGTCTTGCACCCACAGACATTGACTGTGTGAACGTAAACTCGTGTCTGCTGTGATATCAACCTGTGACTCATTGAGCATTTTTGGATGCCAAAGCCCAAAGCCCCCGTCCCAGCTCTGTTAAGTGAGTATTTGATCCTCACAGTTCATAAACAGTTGTCCTGGCTGTTCACATCTGCCTTTGACTTCAAAGAAAGCTATGGCCACTCAAAGCAAGTCGCATACACAGATACCCACCCACTCGATCCCTGACATCCCACCCTCTGGAAACTGAGCGCTAAAGCAAGCAGAGCGGTTTTGCTGCCTTTCACTGCTCAGAAGACACCCTGAGTGGCAGCTGAGTGCTGTCACGCACAGGATGAGCAGAGGGTCCCAATCTGCTGCCAGCACAGGCTGTTGAAGGCTTCGTGAAGCCCTCTGATAAGACTCCTGTGAACCTGTCAGCCCGCAGCAAAAAAACCCGCTGCCACAGTTTAAACTGTCGCTGCTGCTTCCCCACAGGACGCAAGAGGAAAACAAAGTGACTCGAGGAAAGAGCAAAGAGCTTTCACTCCCCCAGGTGACAACACTTGAAGCACTTCAGCGTCAAGAAAACTTTCCAGAGTAGACAGAGAGGAAAGTTTGCCTAATCCCAAGGAAAATGCCTCTTACACAGAGTAGTTTTGCTCTCTGCTCTTCACAAATACACACAAGAACCCGAGAACCCAACTCTACAAACCCCACCCTTTGCCAGCAGTGACTAAGTTCACCCTAAAATAACTTCCAAGACGTTTTTTTACGCCTGTGATTAGGACTTCTTCTCTAGCAAGTTGCACTAAGGCTGGGCTCACCTCCAGCCTAAACTCTGTCAGGGGCATAGTCCCTTCACCAGGGCAAACACCCCATCCCACACTCAGGGTTAGAGAGCATCCCTGCATGGACTCACCACCAGGATCAGCGTCCCCAGGCACTCGGCTAGTGCTTGCCGCACTAATTTGTTCCTGATCCTCAGGTGCTCCTCAATGGTAGCAAGAATTTCCTTTTGCCTCCCCATCACAGCAGAGGTGTTCTTCAGTTGGAGTCGGGGGGCAAGCAGTGGTTAGCTGGAACTCAGCAAGGTTTCTTCCCCAGCACAGATGCCTTTGCTTATAAATAAGTTTGTGGATGCTGGACACACCTCCTGGGTAACCACACCCCTTCCACCCTCTCTTCAAACCCAACTCTTTCCCCCCTCCTTTCCGCATGAGGCAGGGTAGGTGGTTTATTCATTTTCCTTATTGCTCACACAGGTGAGACACAGGATTTCCAGAGTAAGAGGGATTAAATGGCAAAGGTGCTCATCTCAAACTGTTGCAGTTTCAATCGCCTACTGCCTAAAACAACAGGGCCATGGCTGACGCTTTCCAGATTCAGGTGGAGGGCTAGGGCCAAATGCACGGGCTGTACGGTGCCTTAACCCACTTGTGTGAGCATCATACCCTGCTTCCAGCTGTCCTTCCCTCCCAAGCCCCTGCAGGATGGCAAACTGATAAGTACCCCTGTGAGATTCAGAGGCTGCAAATGTTTTTGTGGGGCAGAGAGGCTTGATTTCCACATCTGTATGGCAAGCTGAGGCCAAGGCAGCTCCAGCATTTACCCAGTCAAAGCTGGTATCATGGAGCAAGAAATCTGCATATGTGTCCAAGCTCTTGTGTGTTGTTCCAATTTGTCTCCCAGTCCCAGGACTACAGCCCAGTCTATACGGAAGCTGTGAAGAAAAGCCACAGCAGATCCCCTGTGCAGAGCGAACCTTGTTACAGGACCTTCACAAGGAGTCCATGGATTCACTGAGACCTGTAGGAATTAACCTGTGCTGCCTTTTCTTCCTCAGCAGAGTCCTGTATCGCCCTGTGCCAGTTCTGTGTGTCCATGCCATCTGGGGTGAGGGCTGCTAAGAGGATGCATGCCACTTGTGGCATCTGGTATGTGTCAGACAAGTACCAAAAATTCCCTGGGCTCTTTGACTCACAAGGGCTTGACACCGAGCAGCAGGGATGAATTTGCAGGAGCAAAGGGGGCTTCTTCTCTGGATTTGTTACCCCTCCTCCTCTGCAAAGCCACAGATGCCAGGCTTTTCCTCTTCCCTTGCTTAACCATCAGCATTCCTGTTGAGAAAGCAGAGCCTCTTGGTGCAGTGATGAATGGACCTTTGTTTCATACAGAACCTGCAGCCAGCCCAAGGAGAAAAATGGGTGAGGAATCAAATGCAGGAAAACACTCTACTCCAAACATAATTACAGGGACAGGAAACTTTCCTCCTTGCTTGGTGCTCAGGCCCAGTCTGGTGTTTCCAGCACCACTGGGGTCCTCTGAACTACAGCAGGCGCTCCCTCAGCACCGTGCATGCTCGCTGCAGTTACAGTTTGCAAACCGGCACTCAGGATGCTCTTTCCAACCTTCTCACCTTCTTGCTGTGCATCACCTGAGCTGTGGAGGCTCTGTCAGTTTGATTTAACAACAGGTAAGATGGCTGATGTGGTTGTGGGTGAATGGAAAACACGTTGTGAGCAGGAGAGTGGGAGAGGCCCCATACCTGGTGAAGAGAGTTCTGCTCTGGATACGGACAGAACAAGCAGACCCTGAGACTCTGCTGTTTTATCTGCAACAATATTCTTATCATTGGGAGCATGATGAGTCGCCATCTCGCAAGAATTTACTTGCTGGTGTTTTGTCTAAGTCCTCAAGAATGAAGTCCCACAAATAATTGGGGATGAAGGAAACAGCCCCCGTAGCAGGGGATGAAAGGAATCTTTCCTGTTCAAATCCCATTCTCATAGTCCCAGGGTGGCCATCAGCCTGCAACTACGCTGAGGCACCAACAAAAAGGCAGCTGGAGACACCAAAAATTTCCAAAGCTGAAGAAATGAGATGGGACTGACCACCTATCACCACCCTGCAACCTCCCCAATCCACAGGGCTGAGAAACTGACCAAGACAACCAGACACTGAGAATCTGTGAAGTCAAGGAGTTAGGGAGAAGCCAGGGCATGCCAGACACTGGGGCAGTCCAGAGCAGTGATCTAACCTCTTCCCTATTTTATCTCTTTTCCCTCTTCTACATTCTCCTCTCTGCTCTTTGAAGACAGTAGCTAGTAACTTTGGTGAACTTGACTTTTATGCAGACCTATGGTGTCAGCCTCCTCCATTCGACCCGAGTGAATTCATGAACCTGTCACTCCCTTTTCCCTCTCTGATCAATGCAGGTGTGAAAGGATCCACAGTCACTCCTCTGCCTTGCTTCTTCCTATAGTCCTTTCACCCACCTAGTCTGCCCTGTCCTTTCCAGCCTGAGTTTGTTTCAAAGACACAGCAGCCAGAAACAAAGCTGCATGTTGGGTTTTTCCCCTTTTGCCGGTTCCCAAGCTCTGGTCTGTGGGCTGTGTTGTCACTTATTGAACCAAAGGTGCATGAAGGCCGTGCTCTGTGATGAGGGACTTACTTAGACCATGTCCTTATCCCGTTCCTTCCCTGGTGGTGGTGGGTCTGATGTTCTCCAGGTAGGTAGGTATGTTTCTCCTGTCTGCAGCATCTGAGCCCCTCTGGCTATGAGTCAAGGATACAGACACTTCTTCACGACTGGTGAAGGAAGGACAGATGTCTAGACTCCCAGGCTGATAGCAGAAGAAGGTGGTAACACCATCATCAAAGCTGGTGCTTGGCAAAGTCTAGACAGACACAAGGCCAGGGATCTAGGGTGGGGTGGGCACCCTGACACTGGCTCTGAGACTGACTCACTGCCTGACCCTGAGCAAATCCTTCACCTTTCCACACCTCTGCCTCTCCATCAGTAAATTTGAGAGAGTGACATCTGATTCCCTTCCTGAGGCTGTGATGATGAATCACTGCAGCCCCAAATCCAATGACTTGAGATGAGCAATAGGGATTTATGCAACATCTTTCCCAACAGACAGCCAGGTTATTATCTAGGAAGGAGCATGAGGAAGGGACAATGGTGTAATGCTTGAAGAAGCAGTAGATCTTTTCAGAAGCAATAACTAATCAAAGTGTGGGTAAGGGCTGGAGAGCCCCAGTGCCAAAGCTTCTTTTTGCCAAGGGAGGAGCTGCCCTGCCAGCAGCCTGTTCAGCTGGACGCCAGGGTCACAACAATGATGTGTGTCAGCACCAGTAGTTTTCCAAAGAAACCCCTCTCTTGCAGTAACTGCTGCATGAGATACTGGTACCCATCCTAGTCATTAGAAGTCCACAGGTCAGTAGAAGTAAATCAGGAAGGATGTAGCAGTAAGATTAACAAAGCAGGCCCTCAGAGCTGCTGGGTTTCCTACTGTTGGATGGACATGGCAAGATGTCCATACCTTTGTAATGTTGCCTTACAACAGGTTCAAAGATGAACTTTCACAGCTCAAAGGCTCAAAGGAAGGAAATTTCCAAAGCTGTCTCATGCCTCACCTACTGGTGTGTCTCCGTTTAACCAGTTGTTCTACCACCCAGTGACCACCCTACTCTCCAGGAAGGATAACATGGAATAGGAAAGAAGAACTGTGGGTTGAATTTCAAACAGATATAGTAAAATATTTATTAAAATAAACCCAACTCTACTGACATTAATTATCTGTGCACAAAAGTACATTCAGCCCCTGTAGTCCCTGTAAGCTGTGCACTTCCAGCAGCATCAGCAACTGTGGAACCACATCTCCAATGAGAACATGGCAGTCACAGCACACAGGACAGTTGACTTTGGGAGCAGATTCGTTAGCCATGGGATGGCAAGCACTGAGAGAGGAAACCATACCTAGTAAGCTTTTTAATCTTTGGGGAGCATGATGCTTCTGGTGTGAAGTACTTCTGTTGATCAGCTTGCATCCACCATCCTGGCTTTGCTCCTCCTGGCTTTAGCAGGAGGGTCACTCAAAAGCGCTAAAGACCTTGAGGATTGTGCAGACCCACAAACAATAGCTGGCCATGCATGAAAACAAAACATTTACCAACTTCATTCCAATGGAATTGGGTGCTGCAGCCCCTCAAAGCCAGCAGCTTTCCTGAGTAGAAAATTTATTCTGTGATTTTATCACAGCAAACCCAGGACATGGCGGTAGTAGCAAAGCTATTGAAGTCCAAGCATGAGACTTCCTGTTGTCTGTCATGCCATGACTTAAGCATCAAAGTGTCCAGAGTGAAATACCCCTGTCAATCTGCGCAGTGTCAAATAATCAATGGACATCCTATGATCCTATGATCCTATGACTGGGGGGAAGAGGGGCATGTAACAGTAAATTTATAGAAGTTATTTGCTGTCCAGAGGAAACTCAAAGATAAGTGGAAGCTTAGCTACTTTCATAAATCTCAACCATTTTTTCCATTATCCTCTGTGACTAAAAAACATGGCAGTACCCACAAACCAAAATCTGGACCCCTGTCCTCTGACCCTGGTCCAACACAGCACTTGTCTGCAGTGTTTAGAACTTTCTTGTTCCTTTCCTTCCTCTCCTGTATAGAAACATAGAATCATAGAATCATTAGCGATTGGAAGGAACCTGAAAGATCATCTAGTCAAATCCCCCTGACACGGCAGGATCACCAAGACCAAGTCACACAGGAACACATCCAGGCAGGTCTTAAACTTCTCCAGTGAAGGAGACTCTACAAGCTCCCTGGGCAGCCTTTTCCAGTGCTCCGTCACCCTCACCATGAAGAAGTTCCTTCTCAGGTTGATGTGGAACTTCCTGCGTTCCAGCTTACAATCTTGCCCCTTGTCCTACCATTGGATAATATTGAGCAGAGCCCAGCTCCATCCTCCTGACACTCACCCTTCACATATTCATAGACATTAATGAGGTCACCCCTCAGTCTCCTCCAAGCTCAAGAGACCCAGCTCACTCAGCCTCTCCTCATAACGGAGGTGCTCCACTTCCTTCATTACCCTTGTTGCCCTACACTGGACCCTCTCCAGCAGCTCCACATCCCTCTTGAACTGAGGGGCCCAGAACTGGACACAATACTCCAGATATAACCAGCTGTACACAGCACCACAAGTTGCTGCGCTCGAGCTGTTATTTCTGGGCAAGATCTGAAACTAACACCAAGGCTCCAAGTCCGCTGCTTGCATTTCACAGAGTCACACAGAACATTTGGGATTGGAAGCGACCTCAAAAGATCATCCATTCCAACCCCCCCACCACAGCAGGATCAAACCCTGCTGCTTGGCTCCCTGTCTCGTTCTCCACTCCAAGAGAAAGACACTTGCAAGATATTGAAGCAAGGACTGAACCTTGGCTGCTCTGCTTCAGCTGTTTTTATGTGAGATCTAGTAACAAAAACCAAACTGAGGCTCATTAATGCCTTGGCTTCTGCCGAGTGATGAATCAGCCTGTAGTAGTAGAACTTTTCCTAGTAAAATCCAAGTTTGACAAAGTAACCAGACATTCGTTAAGCAGCTTCATGGCTAAACTTGGGCTGATGGGTTCCGCGTCTTGTCCAAGCCAAACTGATCACCCATCCCAGGATGGGTGGCGCAATCCAATGAGGAGAAAAGCGTGAATCATTCAGATCTACAATGAGTCACTCGTTGTGCTGACGGCCGGGTCACCTGGTGCAAAAGCCGTTATGCCAGAAGGGGTCATCGGATCAAAGAATGACAGGATTCACCCTTGTGAAATCTCCTTCCGGAAGGTGCCCCTGACTGCCTCCTTCTCATGGTCTACTTGGCAGAGCAATGTGATGACATCTTCAGAAGATTTCATTAAAAATAAAAATTACAGCTTGTCTAGCAAGGTAGGGAGGGAAGTGAGTAGGTGGGACGTCTATAAGCTTTCTAAGCTGTGCTTGCTGGAGGGCTGAGTGCAGTGATTTCAACATCCTGCCTTGGATCTCAAGATTTGCAGAGACAGGTGTTCATTTCACGTCTCCCCTCCACCTTGAGTTGGGAAAAGGGAGAAGTTCCTCCAGGGAACAGTAGCAGTCTACATAGCTCACTGATGTTGGTGACATCTGTGTTTAGAGAAACTTAAGGTGAAAATGCAATTTTAATTTAGGTTCATTGGGCTTCTAAAAGGTGCCTGGCAAACTGGTTTTAGACTTGAATTACCTTATAGCAATAGTAATGACATTTAAAATCCCTGAAAGCTGCCTTTCATATAGTCTCCTGCTTAGAACCTGTCACAGTAGGTGACACTGAGCTGATTCTACACCTCGTATCATCAAGAAGGTTCTCAAAAGGATGGATCCTCCAGAGTTATATTGGAGACAAGCCCACCACTAAACTACATCCCTAAGCTACAGAACTACATGACTTAAAAAAATGTCCAGGGATGGCAATTCAACCCCCTCCATGGGCAGCCTGTTCCAAGGCCTGATGACCCTTTCCACGAAGCAGGGTTATTTGTAATCCCTATCAATAATGCAGGCACAGTTTAACTTGGGTCTGTTCATTTTGTCTTGCAGCCATAACAAGAAAAGGTGATCCCGCTCTGGCGGGGGGATTGGGCAAGACGATCTTTCAAGGTCCCTTCCAATCCCTAATGTTCTGTGACTCTGAGTAATGGGCTTGTTCCTACTGGCAGTTCCTTATCAAGTCTTGTTTCCCTCTCATCCCAAAACTGGTCTCAATGTAAAGAAGTAAACATTGCTCCTCACATGCTACTCCTGTACAGCAGCTGTTTTCCAGCACAGGCAGCTGCATACCAGAATAACTACTGCGCACTGGAAAAGAACCAGAAGAAGGTTCTTTTTAATAACATATCTGAAAGGGGAGCTATTACAAACAACTCTCCTGAAATAGGATTTTGGCAGGAGCTTCTCCTGTGAACTGGTCTGTGCAGACAGCTGCTCTTCTGAGAGCTGCAAAGCCAGTCCTGACTTGGAAATGCTGCTGCTGCTGCTGCGCGCCACAACAGGAGAATTCGAAGACCCTGAAGGCAGAAGGCACAGAAATGGGATGAAGCTCCACCAGCCCAGAAGTGTGAGTCAGAAGCAATGACAGCAACTTTCCCTACCAGGTGAGGACATGTCCAGGAATGGTGTACCTGCTTTCCAACCTGACCACAGGCAGTCCCAGCACAGATGTCCCTGGGCACAGAAATTACCACTTTAAGGACAAAAAACACCTAGGCGTTATTTTAGGTGCATATGCCATGTGATCTCTTCAGAAGTGTCTCCTTATTGTCTATAAACAAAGACTAGAACAACTAGCCCAGATGAAGAGAGCTACACACAGTCAGTGTAAACCACCCCCAGCCTGTAAGGAGATGCAGACCTGCAAAATGCAAAGGAGTTTGTGCCACAGATGGAGTGAGCTATCTGTAGCTTAATGTTACTCTAGGATTTGCAGCAGAGGTTCTCCCCACAGTATCACATGGATTTTATACAACACATGTTCAAGAGGGTTGGAAAGCTCTACAGAGGGACCTGTGCAGGCTGCATCAACGGACTGCGGTCAGTTATACGAGGTTTAACAAGTGCCAAGTGCCAGGTCCTACACTTCAGTCACGACAACCTCATGCAATGCTACAGGCTTGGGGAAGGGTGGGTGAATAGCTGCTCAGTGGAAAAGGACCTAGGGGTGTTGACTGACAGCTGGCTGAACATGAGCCAGTAGTGTGCCAAAGAGGCAAATGGCATCCCAGCCTGCATCAAAAGTAGCATGGCCAGCAGGACTGGAGACGTGATCCTCCCCTTGTACTCAGCACTAGTGAGACCTCACTTCAAGTAGTGGGTTCAGTTTGGGGCATCTCACTGCAAGAAGAACATTGAGATGCCAGAGTGGGTACAAAGAAGGGCAGCAACGCTAGTGAAGGGCCTGGAGAGCAGGTCTGATTAGGACCAGTTGAGGGAATGAGGGTTGTTTAATCTGGAGAAGAGCAGGCTGAGGGGAGGCTAGTGCTCTCTACAGCTACATGAAAGGATGTTGTAGACAGGTGGGGGTTGGTCTCTTCTCCCAAATCACTAGCAATAGGACAGAGGAAACGGCCTCACGTCATGCTAGGGATGTCTAGACTGGACATCAGGAAAATTTCTTGACTAAAACAGTGGTCAGGGATAGGGACAGGCTGCCCAGGAGTCGATGTCTGTAGTTCCGACACTTGAAAACATGGTTTAGTAGGCATGTGGCACTGGGTTGATGGTTGGGCTGGATGATCTTGGAAGTCTCTTCCAACCTTAATGGTTTGATGATTCTAAGAAAGACAACTTGAAATTGGAAGACAGGCAAAGAAATATTGGAAGGACAAGCAGTCCTCCATTCCAGTGTGAGCCAAAGCTGCTCACATAAGGTAACGCAGCAAACCCGAGGCCAAGCCAGGACATACCGCTGTCAAGAAGTACATCAGGAAACAAAATAATTGTTTGTGTTGGCACAAGTGCAGCTAGAGATGAACCAACCTTGGGTAATCTCGGGTTGAAGAATAGAAATCATAACAGGATGGATGTTCTGTAATTTTCTAATTACAGGGAGATGTTCCTCTGAAAGAAGGCATGGGGTTCCCTTAGTAACCATCTTTCCCCGGTTTCTTTGCCTCATCTGATTCTGTAGCCCAAAGTCTTTTTTGCCCTCATGGTCTCTGCAAGCGGGTTCCACAGAATCACAGAACATTAGGGATTGGAAGGGACCCCGAAATATCATCTAGTCCAATCCCCCACTACAGCAGGATCCAGTCGCATAGGAACACATCCAGTTGGGTTTTAAACATCTCCAGAGAAGGAGACTCCACAGTCCCACTGGGCAGCCCATTCCAGTGCTCTGTCACTCTCACGGTGAAGAAGTTCCTTCTCATATTGATGTGGAACCTCCTCTGTTCCAGCTCACATTCATTACCTCTTGTCCTGTCATTAGATGACACTGAAAAGACCCTGACTTGTACCCTCAGAGAAGAGAATCAGGCTCCTGAACTTCAGAAGCACCTTTGGAGCAAGCAGCATTCTGTTTCCTATGATTTCAGGGCTGTAGAAGGACTTCACCTACCAATTTACCTGGGCCCTCCCTAAGTCCACCTCTGCAAATGCAGAGTGAGCTTGTCTACACTTGCTCCAAGTGAGAACAAAGCCTGCTGTCCTTTTTGGGACATTCTTTCCTTCATCTGCTTTAAAATCAGCCTGAATCCTGGGGGAATTTCTATACAGGCCTAATTTTCTTTCGCCCCCTGGGCAGTTCAAGTATTTGAGTATTAAACGTCATCCTGAAGCAAACAGGCATTAAGGAACTGCATTGTAATGGGCATTTCTGAGATTCCATAATGCAACAGGAACTTGGCATGGACAAGCCACCTGAGACGAATGCCCGCGGCTGTGGAGATAACAGAGCTGTAAACAGCAGAGCTGGGTAAGGCAGCGTGCACTGTACCAGCTGCTGGAAGAGACACAAACACCCACCTCCCATTTCACCGGTAAGCCCCTCTCCCAGAGAGGACAGACACCGGTAAGCACAGACACCAGCAAGCACAGGACATGACCTGGTTTTGGGCAACAGCTTTTGAACTGGTTCTGGAGGCTTCAGTGAAGGCTTGGGAGAGGAAAAGCAAAGAACTTGAATGTAATCAGAGAACATCAGGGATTGGAAGGGACCTCGAAAGATCATCCAGTCCAATCCCCCTGACACAGCAGGATCACCTAGACCAAGCAGCACAAGAACATATCCAGGCAGGTTTTANCTTTGTTCTACTCCCTTAATCATCTTTGTGTCTCTGCATCGAACTCTCTCCAGCAGTTCTGTGTCCTGGAACTGAGGAGTTCTTGAACTCTTGGAGTTACACTTTTTTACTGACCATATGGTTGATCTGCACTGCCCCCAAGGGTAAAGAGCCAACAGTTCCTCAGAAAAACATCTTGGCCTCTTTTTCTTGGCCAATCCAAAACAGACAAAAATAGGCACTTACACACTGAAGAGCCTAAGAGGAGTAGGTGCCAATATTGGATGTAAGAGGTATTGAGAATTTCAGTCCCAAACTAGAAATGCTGCAATGTGTCTAATCCTGAGTGTGTTCCTGTGTGCTGACACAGGACACCAAGCCCCAGTTTATTTCATGGATGGATTTTACCTTGAAAAGCTCCAGCTACTGTAAAATCAAAGGTGTTTGTGGAGGAAGAGGACATCATTCCCAGATGAGTAGCCCAGCTCAGGCCTCCCTGATCACTCCTGAGTCCCTACACCTCATGTCAGGGCTGGGTGATGAAAGCAGTCAGCCCAGAAGCCACAGGAGCTCCTCTGGAATAGAATAAGTCTTCAGAGGTCAGAAAATGGTGGATGGGAACAGGCGCTTTCCAGCAAGTGACTACTGCCCCTTCTCCAGTGCTCCCAGCAAATCCCAGTAGTGGATTCCAAAGCTCACCACAGCTCCTGTTCACTTCTAGCCTGGAAAGAAAGAAGGAACAGGAAGTTTATAAGGGCAGCTGCAGGCCAGAGTGCTCAAAAAGCATGGAGAGGATGGCAACACCCCCACATTTCACCACCACAAGCTCCTGGCTGCACCATGTGCTTTCTGGGGCAGGGTAATGATGCCAGGTACCAAAAATCCCACTCTATGTCCAGCTGTACTGCCACATATTCTGCTGTGTGAAATGGCCAGTGAAAGCCTGTCCTGTGTGGCTGGGGCTTCCCAGGAGGGTGTTCTGGATCCTCTGCGGACAGGCAGCATCTCTCCTCCATTGCCTGTTAACCCATATACAGGTCTACCCATTCTTCAGCTCCAGGCTGGGTGATGGGTTCATCCCTGCTTCCAGAGCCCACCACTCAGACATCACATCCATCCCTTCTTCCACCACATCCTGCAGGAAGCCCAAAAAGACCTGAATCAGACTTGAATTAGGCAACTGGAGTCAGCAAATTGGAGACCTATTACTGAAAGGCAAGATAAGATCACTTACACTCATCCCGCTTGTGGCTCGGGAGTATCTATTGCAGACACCCAGCTGGGGCATCCGCTCAGCCTTGCAAAGCCCTTACAAAGAAGCACCACACGTTTTCTCCCACCCCTCCCACAAGAAGTAGACTCAGCTGGCAGAAATGACGTACAGAAGGAGGGAGTGGGGCTTGGCATGGCCATCATGCCAGTCATTCAACCCTCCACTTGGCACAGCAAGTCAGCAACAAGGGAAGGGTGGAGGAGCAGAAAAAACCTTACAGGATACCGCAGGACCACTGGGGAAGCACAAGACATGCCAGTTGTTTGTGGGAGATTTTAGTAAGCAAAATGCCAGGAAGATCCAGTTCTGGGTGCTGCCAAAGAAAGAACATGAAATCCAAACTCAGGGCTGTTATTAACCTATATAGGGAGCTTCTTCCTCTGCTTCTCCTCTAGGACAGCAAAGGTGTGTGATGGGGAGGAGAGGCAGTTTTCCTGAGGTAGGCTTTGTGATCCCAGCACTTCCGAGATCGCCAAGAAGCAGGAGCTCTCCACTTATGTGCCTGGCTCTGTAACAGGCAGCTCTGCAGAATGAAGCAGAGCACCCCGCAGGTCTGCCAATGGGCATCTCTGATTGCTTCCAGTGGGCATCTCTGATGCCACAGCACCGAGGTGTGAGGGTGATGTCTGAGTTCATCAGGCCTCCAAGCACAAGGTGTCTAGAGTCAGATTGTGTTGTTGAGTCTGAAAACTCTGAGTAGCCCAGAAGGATCCAGGCCCAGGGTATGTGAGAAGGCAAAGCTGTAGCAAAGAAAATCAGCTTGTTGACAGCGGAACCTGGACTACAGCCCTTTGCTGCTATGTCTCATCTTATTCCCAGAAGTGGCTACAGCAGCCCATACTGACTTCTTCAGAAACAGGCCACAACTCTTTCTATCTCCAACCAAGAGACAAAACACATCCCTTATGAGGAAAGGCTGAGGGAGCTGGGTCTCTTGATCTTGGAAAAAAGGAGACTGAGGAATGACCCCATTAATGTTTATAAATAGTGAAGGGTGGGTGTCAGGAGGATGGAGCCAGGCTCTGCTCAGTGTCATCTAGTGATAGGACATGGGGCAATGGGTGTCAGCTGGAACAGAGGGGGTTCCATATAAATATGAGAAGGAACTTCTTCCCAGTGAGGGTGACAGAGCACTGGAACAGGCAGCCCAGGGGGTTGTGGAGTTTCCTTCACTGGAGATGTTTAAAACTCGCTTGAACATGTTTCTGTGTGACTTGGTCTAGGTGATCCTGCTGTGTCAGGGGAATTGGACTAGATGATCTTTCGAGGTCACTTTCAATGACTGGAACCCTAATGATTCTATGATTCTATGAAAAGGTCTGCAGCAGTGCCAGCCCACACAAAACCTATGCTGTCCATGCTGGAAAGGTGAGGCGCCCCTCAGATACCTTTCAGAAATACATCAGATGGAGGCTAAAGACCACAGTCCTAGAGGTAGCAACAAGCCTTCACACCAGCAGTGTCCCAGCAGGGAGGTGCAGGTGTACACTGAGGTTCAACTTGTAAATTAAACCACAGCAAGCCCTGTTGAAAGCTGTCCAGGAACCAGGGCAAATTGCTAGTAACCCTTCCCAGGGCTCCACATCTTGATAGAAATTACTTTTCATTCACTGAAACAGAGTTTTGTTAGAGGTCAGGTTGGAATGAAGCTCCCTTGACACCAGCTCGGATCATTTTCTGCTTGTTATCATTTACCATAAGGTGCTTCAGAGATGTTTCTGGAATGTACAGCACTCTGAGGATGACCCTGGGCCATGAAACTCTAAACCAGTTGTGGACCTCTGCAGTAAGTTATCACATCTGTCATTATTACCTCCATCTGCTGGAGCTGTTGAACTTGGGTCACTGCTCTGTCTGTCATCACTTGTTTTTTGCCACTCATTAAACAGGCACCTTTCCACCCATTTCTGGGGTAACATGTCACTCAATGGATCTGCTCCAAAAAGACACCTTAAGGTTATTGTTAGCTTTCATAACAAGGACTTAGCTGGGCTAAATCCTCCGTGTTTGTAAAGTGGGGTGTCTTCACCATCAGCTATAGAGAATTTGGACCCTAAAACTTGTTGCCCTGGGTCCCAGGATGCTCCCCTGTTTGTGATCTGCACCATTAGCTTCTGAGCAACATTGCAGGTGGATTAAGACATGTTTGGGCTTTGTCCTAGCACGTATAGGAGCCCAGGACACTCTCTGGCATTGTGCTTCAGCTATTGCCTCCTCTCATGAGGGAGAAGATGAAGGAAAGCAGAAACATGATGTGTGTACTGCTGGCTACTAATTCAGGCTGCAAAAAACATTCTAAGAGCCCTTCCCAGGAGTCTGCATGGACCTAAGATGGATGGATTCTCAGTGCTGGGATTTCCAACAGCAGTGTTCTGATTTTATACCCAAGGCCCTTGCCAGGACTACCAGTGCCACCGGCACGCAACTGCAAGAGCTGGACAGCAAGTGTACAGACCTGCTGACTTGTCTGGAGACTTAGACCAGGTTTTGAAAGGCTATGGCATGGTAGCCACTGCAGTAACTGCTTGTCACTGGCATTGCTTATGTGGTAGGTATCCACTAGTTGGCGGCTTGCTGCAGAGTGCAGTGGCGGGGTTGGGAACCTGACATGACAGGGGATCAACAAGGCAGGATTATCTGCACCCAGCCCTGACAAGTGCAGGGCTGTGGGCTTTCAAGTGGTTTTGCTTTTCTGAAGGATGTTACAGTGAAGACAGCACCAGGAAATCCACCCCAGGGCTAAAACAAATACCCTGTGTGGGGAGAAGCCGAGAGTTCAGCACGTTCAGTCTTTCGGAGAGAAGACAGGGGCAACTTGATTACAGGGTACAAACACCACTGTGGGGAGGAAAATACAAGGTCTTTAATTTCCAGAAGAAAGGCACGCAGAGCCAAATGGCTTTTAGCCTTGAGCCAGAAAAATACAAACGAGAAGCCCAGGCACTGGGACTTGCACTTCCCCAGTGCAGTGCCAGCTATTCTGGGGCGAGTCAGCTGGCAGTGCTCAGAGGGCTGGGTCTTGGGGAGAGGGAAACACCAGTGCAAGTAGCTAGAAGATTTTTCTAGGTGCCACTGGCTCTGGGTGCTGCTGCTCCATAGCGTGCTGCATCACGTCCCCCTCTGAAAGGAGCACACACATCAGTGGCAAGAGAGAGACATGAGCAGAAGTGATTTGCTAGCCCGAGGCTCAGCCAGGCTCAGGCTGTGTTGCAGTAGTCATGTTGTGTGGCATCCCTGAGATCCAGGGATCTGGAGCCAAGCCAGAATAATTAATTGTGCAACACCTTTATGACTGGGAAACCTACTTCCCCTCCCTTATGTAATGGCAGCACCCTGGAGCGAGTCATCTCTTGCTGACTGCAGAGCCACATGGCATGGAGCAGCCTCTGGAGCTAGGGACAGGCACTGCCCCAGCGCAGGGCACAGACACCCACCCCAGCTCACCTGTGCGAAGGACAGGATGCATTCACAGGGGCAAGCACTGAGATGAGAGACACTTCTCTTATACTACAAGGACATGAGAAATGTGCTTTGGGTGTCCAAGCCCAAAACAAGACTTTCAACCAGCTCAGCAAGTCTATTGATTGTTCTCCTTATCCCTTCCACTGCAGGCTTCTTCAGTCATCTTCCACTCATCCTTCCTTCTGCCTTCATGCCACACGTGTGCTGTGGGACAGAGTGCCCACATCAGGAGGCTGCAGCCACACAGACATACCTCCACACACCCAAGCCAGCACCAGTGCCAGTGCACAAACTGTCAGCACACACATCACACCGGGTGCTGCTCATCCCTTGCCACTGAGCACACATAAAACAGGGCAACTGGTGCCCCTACCCTGAGCAGGGCAGAACCAATCCCCAGGACAGGGCAGGGAGCAGTGGGGGACCTGCCTGGAGACATGAAGGAGTTGCCAGAAGCAGTGGGAGCTGAGCCATGTCTGCACCTGAAGATGAACAGGAATGTAGAATCATAGAATCATATGCTGGGTGCTTTTGTGCCATGGGGGAAGCCTGGCTGGCACAGGCAGTGGAAGGGGCTGTCATAGAGCAAGCCCTTTTGCGATAAATGGGCCAGGGGCTTTTTTGCCTATGAGACCCAACATCTGCCCGCACAAGTACTCCTGCTGTGCTTTATTGGCACAACTGCCAGCACAGCCTGTTGCTCTGCTCCCGAGCTTGCCCACAGTGTTGCCAGACAGGCACCGCTGGGCGTTGAATGTTTTCTGCCTTGTCTGTTTGCCCAAAGCAGGTACCTACAGCTTTCTCTGCCAAGACGACTTCGAGCACCTCCAGAAGCGGACTAGTAACGAATCTACACTTTTGCCTATATTCAAATCATAATTACAAAAATCTCACTGAGTCTAGCTTGGATCTGGGACTTGAGACTTGATTGGGAGTCAGAAATGAGGTTAAGTGCTCTTGGCCACTGATTAAGACCCACCCCAGTACAGTCCAGCTGACCACTGCAGACACTTGGCAGAGCTTTTGCTGACTACACTCCCCTGAAAATTTGAAAGTCAACCACCTCTTTTCTGAAAATTTCTGCAGCTCCTAGAGAAAGCAAGATCACTTACCACACCATCCCCACAGGGCAAATGGGTCTGTTCCCTGGGGCTGGTGGCCCCTGATAACCCAGAGCAGAAGGCAGACACCAGCAATGAAAACCAGGGACCGACAACCTTCCCTGACCGCACTCTTCTGTGTGAGATGTTGACTATGTGATGACTTCTCAGCAATAAACCCAGACTGAGATGGAGGGGCAAGTGCACTACACCATGAAATGAACAGTTGTGGTACCAGGAATTAATAAGGAAGGTGGGAGGAATCTCTTGGACTTAAAGAAAGAGACAAAGCTAGGAGATGGAAAGGAACTGGATAGTAATTGGGTTGAGGTTTGGAGCTTGATCTCAGGCAAAGTCTTTGCAGGAGTAACTACGTTGTGGTTCCCCAGAAAGAAACAAGACAGACCAGAAGGCAGTGTGGGACCAGGTGACAGGAACTGCTAGCCTGCAGAGAGCATGGGAAGGGACAGGATACAAGAGGGCTACAGAGAGACTTGTCATGAGGGACCCAGTGTCTCCAGCAGGAGCCAGAGAGGAGGCATGTGTGCGGCTGATAAGAGACTCAGGAGAAGCAGCAGAGGGACTGTGACCAGCAAGCTGTCATATTTTAAACCAAGAGCTTAAACTGGCCGTTGAAACTCAGCAGATAAAGGATCTGAGGCTAAAACAGGCAGGGCTAAGGTGGGTGTCCCTGCAGGAAGGGAAAAAAAGAGAGCAGGCACTATTTTGGGGCTCAGGGAGCTGAGAGCCTTGAACTGGGCTGGAGGACATGGAGGACAGTAAACAATCAGGGAAGAAGGAGGAGCTGCTTCAAAAAGGAATGCACTTGAGAACTGAGCATGTACCAACTATGACAGACTCCGCCACTGAGCCCCAAGAGAACCTTGAGTCCCACATGCTCTGCTGTCAGCAAAATACTCATTAAGGCCTTAGGCAAAATATGCTTCAGCCCTGCTTCATAAAGAGACCATGGCCTCCCACCAGCTGGTCATCGTGGGCTCCCTCTCCTCCAGTGGAAGGGAAGGGGGTGTAATGAATCACAAGGACTGAGTAAGACCGGGGGGTTGACCAACTGTTGTTTTCTTTTTAACCACAGAGAACTGCTCCAGACGCGTGCATCAAAATGAGTTTGTTAAGCCTTTAAAGTCCAGACCTCCATTAAGAAAGGCCAGCCTGAAGGTCGCCCACACAGTCTTGGTTCAAAAACAAACAACTCTGAGTTTTGTGCGTGAAGACAAAGTTCCCGCTGTGTCTGCCTCCTTTGGGGCATACGACTGGCAGTGCTCAACTGACTAACAGCTCTCGCATCCTTTGTTTTCCTCTTGCTGCTCCTCACTCATCTTCAAACAGTTCAGCTCCAGTCCAAAGCACCATCATGACCTCAGCTTCCCCAGGTCACTCACCATCTTCCAGGTGGAGCTGTTCCGTTGGTTCGCCTCACCCCTTGGGATAGAAGTGTAAGAGGGAGGTATCACCCCCTCTTCAGCTGATAACAGGATAAAATCTTGTAGGTCTACCATTTGTTGGTCCTTAGCTCTATTGTATCAGAGGACCTAGGGCTGTACATTCAAGCTGAGCTCACACTAACATCCAGCAATGTATGCTGATGTTAAGACCATGAACATAAAGCTCTGTCAACTCAATCCTCCTAGAGGAGATCAATCACATGGATCACTGGTGGGCAAGTTTAACACTTACTTGGATAAGATAGAGTCTGCCTACAGCAGCTAGGTTTCCCAGCACATGTCTCTCTTTGGCTGGGATTGCCAAGGTGTTCTAGATTTTCTGGAGGAGACAAAAGACTTATCTAGTTCTTGTGAGTGCTCAGCTCCAGTGTGTGAGTACACTTAGCTGTCCCTGATCTGCTCACACTATTGTCATGCAGACTGTCTCTAAGTGGGCAAAACATAAACACAGGCAAATAATGAAGTCCAAGCAGCTGGCATGAGTAGAAACCAGGATCATGACTGACAGTCTTGGGGGAGCAGTGTCTGATCTGTTGGTTTTAAATCCTCCTGTGGTACTGATTTCAACAGAGCTAACGTCAGAGTGAGAAGGATACTGGAGGGGGAATCCCATATGCAGTGAGCCTTGGGGATAGTAACAGGGGGACTGAGATCTCTGAGGGAAACAGCAGGTCCTGCAGCGGTCTGTGTTAGCTGTGTAGAACCCGCAGGCAGATAGAGGTGCTTTCCAAAGCTCTAGAATGATTTTATCCCAGCAGTAGGTGGTAAATACAGCAACTGAGTCCAACTAAGTGCATAGACTTCTCACCCAGATAATTTAAAAGATTTCAGAAAGTGCTCATATCACCTTACTCAGTGTCTGAGATAGGGCTGCAGCCCCAGAGAAACAGCCTGAGATGATGTGAAACACATGCTGGACATGTACTGACAACACAGGCCATTAAGCTGGATGTAGAATCATAGCATGGCTTAGTGTAGATGATGTTTTGTAAAACCTGCCAAGGTTAGGGATACCTGTCACTAGACCAGGTTGCCCAGAGCCCCATGCAACCTGGTCTTCAACACTTCTTGCGGGGAGACATCCGCAACTTCATAGTGAGGAATTTCTTCCCAATATCTAATCTAAATCTACACTCTTTTACCTTGAAACCATTCCCCGTTGTCCTATCACTACTGACCCTTGTAAAAAGTCTCACATCTGGGACAGAACTCAGTTATTCAAAACTAGACGTGTGAGGTGCCCCAAACCAGCTGGCAGGTCTGATATGAGACATTGACCTGAGCCTTGTTCTTCCAAGCAGCAGCCAGAGGTCCAGAAGGACATCCAAGTCATTGTGGCAACTGAATCAAGCCCCAGATGTAAGACACTGGTGTTAGTCTGTAAACCCCCCACAAAACATCTAGACATATCTTCTGTTATCCAGATAAATCGATCTATATCTCATTGTTCAACTGGCCCCTACACACCTCTGCAAGGACTGTGACTCCTAAGTCATTTGCATAGTTTGGCAAATGTTCTCTCCGGGCAACTGAAAAAAGTCTCTAAGATATGAGGCCAAATCCAGTCAAGGACTTGATCTACACCACTGTTCTGTCTCTGCTGGATGCCCATCTCCTCTGTTTCATGGGAGTCTCAGTGATTTTCAAAGTACCAAACAGCAGCAAAAACAGGAAAAGCCAAGGCAATGAACCAGCACAATCTGGCAGGAACTGAGGTCTCGATTAATCCCGTGGAGCTCTGCCCTGAACGTCAGAGAGCAGGAGCTTGCCCTCTGTGTTTCAGCCCCATCTTTGGTTGTGTGTTTGGTGTCTGCAAAACTGGGCTGCAGCAGGCTCTGAGAAGCACCAAGGCATTGTAAACCCTTCTGACAGAGGTCTGATCTGCCTGACTCAGACAGTGCATTCTGCCTCAGTTTCCCCTGCTGCACAATAAAACTATGCCTACCTCATGTAGGCTATACGGTGATGACTAATTAATGCTAATTAAGTGCTTTCAGCTCCTCCAATTCACAGAGATGCATGATTGCAAAATATTAATTACTATTTACTTATTATCATGGAGCCAATAGCAAAACCAGCTGCTTATCTGCCTCAGCCATGACTCAGAAGGAGGACGATGGCTGATAAAGTTAGAGGTGTAGAGTCCAGTTAATCCAGTACAGTGACACATGTGTGTGTGTGTGTGTGAGTGTGCAAAGGTGCCTGACATAGCAGCACCAAGGCCAAATTAGACGACACTCACATCAAAACCATGCAAACGGGAAGTCCTCAGAGAAGCGCAAAACCCCATCTTGTCAAAGATCCAGCTGGGAAAGCAGATGTGTAGCAACGATTCACATCTTTGAGAATCATGGTCGTGAGAGAGCATTTGCCACAGTCAGTCAGGGTAGCCCAATCTGTGATAAATTACTGTGAATAACTTAAAAGCATAAGCTGTCCTCACGTTGTGCTTGTGAACCTCATTGTCAGAGATAACAAACTACGTGAGGGACAGAGTGAAGAAGGCAGGGACAACAGTATCCAGGAACCACAGAATCACAGAGTCACTCTGGTTGGAATCACCCTGGGATCATTGAGTGGAGAACTAGGAAGACAGATTGAGAGGAATCATAGCACGGTTTGGGTTGGAATGGACCTTAAAGATCATCTAATCCCAACTCTCTGCCATGGGCAGGGACACCTCTCACCAGAGCAGAAGGCTCAAGACCTCACCCAATCTGAGTCTGAACACTTCCAGAGAGGTGGCATCCACAACTTCCCTGGGCAACCTCTTCTGGTGTATCTCCACCGTCACTGTAAAAAATCATCTTATCATTTCTAATCTAAATCTACCCACTTTCATCTTAAAACTGTTTTGTCTTGTACTGTCAAATTCTTACAGGATGATATAAATGAGGTGGTCAGAGGACTAGAGCAGGATGAGTATTCCTCAAGAAGGACCACATAGGTGTCATCCTTTGATTAAGGGGTTTGTGTCCAGTTCTGGGTCCCTCAGTTCCAGAAGGACACAGAACTGCTGGGGAGAGTCCAGTCCTGAGCCACAAAGATAATGAAGGGAGTAGAACACCTCCCTGATGAGGAAAGGCTGAGGGAGCTGGATCTCTTGAGCTTGGAGAAAAGAAGACTGAGGGGGTGACCTCATTAATGTCTACAAATATGTGAAGGGTGGGTGTCAGGAGGATGGAGCCAGGCTCTGCTCAATATCATGCATTGATAGGACAAGGGGCAATGGTTGTAATCTGGAACACAGGAGTTTCCACATCAATATGAGAAGGAACTTCTTCCCAGTAAGGGTGACAAAGGCCTGAAACAGGCTGGCCAGGGCAGGTTGTAGAGTCTTCTTCTCTGGAGACGTTTAAAACCCATTTGGACATGTTTCTGTGTGACTTGGTCTAGGTAGTCCTTCTCGGGCAGGGGAATTGGACTAGATGATATTTCAAGGTTCCTTGCAATCCCTAATATTCTGTGATACTGTGATGACCACATGATGAAGCAAAGGAGATTAACTACTGCAAAAGGGGCAAATCCAGGCAAACTCCAGTGGGCAGATTCAGGAAGAACACTGAAGAACGATGAGAGGATTTGAGGCTGATGCAGCTTGTTAAGGCCTCAGAGGAGGGGTGAAGGGATCACACTGGTGGATCAAGAGGAGTGATGTTTTGCAATGAGCACCAGGGAAAGGAGGAAGGAGGTGAGAACATAAACAAACATAGAAGTTTGTGGAAAAGGGTGGACTGCGTCTTAAGAGTTTCCTGGAGGAAAGCAGAGGTTGGCTTTGGAAAATCCATGGCATAGACGATGTAGAGTTTTACATTACAAAGGTTTTCAGGTATTTAGGGGCGCTTCCAAAGTACTGTCTGACCTCAGAGGACCTACCAAACCCCTCAGGCATTCTAGCATCCCTAAACACTCAAATTGCAGGCTAGCATTCACATTGGCATGTAAAATTACCTTCCTTGTGAAGGCTTGAAAGAGCAAACTAAAAGTTTGTGCTGGTGGCTCCTGCTTGGCCACTTGCAGAGCACCAGATGCCTCTGAGCAAGAGTGTCTTCCTCTGCAGGCTGGTTAAGAGCCAGGAGCAGGTACTGCCAGCAGCATGAGCAGCTCTCCTACTCAAACCCAGGGAAATACATACAGGGAAGCTACAAAAGCAGGACGCACAGCTCCAAGATCATTTGCATTTAAGGCCCTTTAGTAAATACAATTGACTTTAACAGATTAGTCCAAGGCAGATACACAGGTTATACTACTCAGTAAAGCGAAAGATGAGACAGCTGATGTGTCATGAACCAGATGCAGAGCAGAAATGTGCTCAAGTCAACCACAACTGTCATCAGCTCTCTTCACATGGGAAAGTATCGGCAAGACGCAAGTTGCCTTATGGCCAGGGGTCCATGGGACCCTCAAGCTCTTTCCTCTGCTCCATCCAGAACCCAAAACCAGAGAGGTCTAATCTAAAAAGAGGAGTGATTCAGTGTCCTCCACAGAGCAAAGCCAGAGGACTCCCTAGAGCACGTGTTGTCATCTGGAAATGGTGATGCAGTACTCTCTGAGCAGCCCTGTAACCATGCATCAGCTGGAGAACAACAATTCAAGCACCACTCAAACACTGGTTTGTTCCCCTTCATACTTTATGACTTCTGCCAAACTGGCCCAGAGAGATTTAGAGCAAATAAACAGCTCTCGTCAGAAAATCACTGCTGACCCAAAACACAGGTGAGAGGGTTCTCCTCCCCCTCTACTCTATCCTGGCAAAGCCACACCTGGAATATTGCATTCAACTGTGGGCTTCCCAGTTCAAGAGGGACAAGAAAGTACTGGAAAAAGCCCAGCAAAGAGCCCCTAAGATGATCAGGGGCTGAAGCACCTGCTTTATGACGGAGGCTGAGAGAGCTGGGGCTGTTTACCCTAGAGAGGAAGAGTCTGAAGTGAGATCTCAGAAATCCTTGTAAGTATCTAAAAGGTGAGTGTCAGGATGATAGGGCCAGACTCATCTTGGACGTACCTGGTGACATGAGAAGTTACTGCCCGGTAATAGGCAGTAACTGGAACATAACAAGTTCCATTTAAACATGATGAGAAACTTTGCTTTGAGGGTAGAGGAGCACTGGAACAGGCTGCCCAGAGATCTTGTGAAGTCTCCTTCTCTGGACATATTCAGAACACATCTGCATATGTTCCTGCGTGATCTTCTCTAGGTCATCCTGCTGTAGCAGGGAGTTGGACTAGATGATCCTCAGAGGTGACTTGCAATTCCTGTCACTCTGTGATTCTGTGTTTCTGTGATAATGATGTCTCCTCTCCAATCCTGGTACTGAGATCTGGCTCTTGATTCTATCCTCACCTCAGACAGAGGTCTAGCCTAAGGAAATACACTTAAGCTTCAGGCTGTTTCTGAGATATAATCAGTCTGGAAGGCTCCAGTCTGATGGGGAAGTGTCCTTCTTATATTGCAGATGGAAGTTCAGAGCAGTTGGAATATTTGCCCAAAGCTATTCAGAGAGTCAGTCACTCAAACACCTTTTGTCTGAGACCTGAGCCACTGCAATGATATTTTTTTGAGTACACCGTGCCCGTCCTCCCTTTCCTAAATTGCTTTCCAATGACTCACAGCTCTGATGGAGTCAGTATGTACATCCTGAGCATCAGAGAAACTCAGTGGCACGTCCTGCTGGTGGCTGTGACGTTTTCAGGAGCACTACTTACTCTTGCCTCCAACACTGCTTTTAGAGCAAGTTTTTGTCCTTATTCTACCACTCACCATTCCCTTGAGATTCTGCTGAAACTGTCCACCTGTCAGGATCCTATGGAGCTCAACTGCTCAGAAAGAATGAATTATTTAAGAATGGACCCATATTTTAGGAGGAGTTGCTTTACACAGATACAGTCCCTCATTGTTCCCATCCCTCAAGTTGCACATCTTTCCAAAACACCTCAAAGAAGAAACTGCTGAAGTGTTGTCAGCCACGTCAGGGCCCAGACCTTCAAAAGTGACCTACATTTATATGTTTGTCTTCTTACAAAACACAACTACTCTCCTTCATGTTGAATGCTTGCACTAGATTTGACTGGTAGTGAAAGTCTTCACAAGCAGAATTTATCCTTACAGCCTCTTGCCAGGTCTGTTTTGTAGATGCAGACAAATCTGGGTCATGTCCAGTAGCTCGATCATATAACCTAAGCCTAACCTAACCCAATGGCTTCAGAATAAATAGGACTAAACTGTGCTAAACAGCAATAAATGGATCAAAAGATAGTTGTTGTGTCCTACTCTAGGCCTGCAGCCTGATTCTTATCTGCTTGGAGGTCCAGAGAGGAGACATACCAGTGGCCACAAACACTACTGTCTCCAGGGTGTGGAACTTGAGATTATGGCAGTGACCATTGAAGAGGGAACTTGTCTGGTCCCCAAATGAATGCAGAGTCAAAAAGTGAATTGCAGACATCCAATCTGTCTTGTACTGTCCAACAAGAAGCAAAAGAACATAAATTACAAATCACAGTATCTTCCTGTTTATGCGTCTTTAGGTAAGAGGAGGTAGATTTCCATCTGAGCAGCTCCACCCTGTCTGCACCTACTGCCTTATTTGTCCTGGCTCCTAAACTCATTACTTTAACACCCTCACATCCTCTGCAGCATCTCATCTTCTCCATCTCTACATCCACCAAAAAGATTACCTCTCTTCGCTGTAGAGAAGCTACACTCTTGTCAGTGGACCCCACCAGAAGTAAGGTCTTACCAGGGCTACAGAGTCCATTCCAGTATTGCATCTACTTTTAGTGCTTCTGCGTTCCCCAGCACAGATCTGCTTCTGAGGACAGAACTATCTCCATTTTAACAAATGACATCTGCAGATGGACACTTGGATAAGATGGGATCATGCAGATGTCTGAATCACAGAATCACAGAACATTAGGGACTGGAAGGGACCTTGAAAGATTATCTAGCCCAGTCCTCCTGTCACAGCAGGACCACTTAGACCAAGCCACACAGGAATATATCTAGGGAGGTTTTAAACTTCTCCAGAGAAGAAAACTCCACAACACCCCTGGACAGCCTGTTCTGGTGCTCTGTCACCCTCACCATCAAGAAGTTCTTTCTCATATTGATGTGGAAACTCTGGTGTCCCACCTCTCCTAGATCAGAACTACTCATGACATGGATCTGTGCTCTAGCTGGGTTTCCTGCCACAGTGAAAGTCGCAAGGTGAATGCACACCAAGATGAGGAAAGTGGAAGAAAGGAGATATAAGTGCACTTGTGAAGGTGAGGCCACATAATCCTCATCTTCTACCATCTGTCAAATCCCGCAATTTCCTTCTCTATGAGATTCCTACTGACTTTGGCCACTAGAAGAGGTCGGTTCTGACCACTGGAAGAGGTCGGTTCTGACCACTGGAACCTACTGGATCACAATGGAAGATGCCCTTTGAGTCAGAAGGGACAGGACTGTCAGCTGCCTTCAGAGTGTCAGGTAGAAAGTCTCTGCTGTATTGCAGTTTGAAGGAAGCCACAGCAGAAAAGATGAGATGGGCTTGTTTTTTGCATTACACACCTCCATCCAAACTGGACTGCTCCCTACCAACCCTCCCACAGTACCTCTTGGATCCTGTGTGGCAGCAGCAGAATAGGCATAGTGGGCTCCAAAGAGGGGATTTCAAACACAGCTAACGCCTGAAAAAAGAACAGCCAGCACCTGAGGAACTGACTTTGGAAAAGAAAAACTAGATCAGCAACACACCTGTGGAAGGAACCAAAAGACCTGTTCACTCACCACAAGGGATCAGTTAGTGCAGTGGAAGGCGTCGCTGCCAATAAGCTAATGTGATAACTGACTACATGCAAAAGACTAGTCCACTGCCCATGAAATTAAAGGTTTTGCTTAACCCAGCCACGGGGGTGTTAAATAACCCGTTTAATTTCACAACCAGGACAGGCTCAAACAGAAGGAGAGAGTCACTTACCATGTTTCATCTGACAGGCAACAATTTATTATGATGTGTTGACTTAATTCTCTTGCAATCACATGAACATGCCCTTAATTAGGCGCACAAAGGCAACCTGTCCTGACGAGCCGGGGAGAGAGGAAGTACAGTGCGAGATGACGGTGGCAGCATGGCAGCATCAGACACCAGCTGGTACCTGGGAGCCAGAATGGAGTTGTACAGCAAATTGAAGGGCTGCAAGCACGAGCACGGTGGAAAGGCCCAGAGACTTGGATAGGCTGTAGAACCTGCGAGGGTTAGGAGGTAGTGAGACGATGTATAAGGGACTCTACAGGAGAAGTTTCTGACTTGCATTGGAAATGATCTGAGGATAAGGAAACCTGCGTTTAAAGCCCGTCTGGATATGTCCCTGTACTCTGCACTGGTTAGGCCGCACCTTGAGTACTGTGTCCAGTTCTGGGCCCCTCAGTTTAGGAAGGACATTGAGGTGCTTGAGCGTGTCCAGAGAAGGGCANTCTAGGTGATCCTGCTCTGGCGGGGGAAATTGGACTGGATGATCTTTTGAGGAGCTCCTCAGTTCAAGAGGGATGTGGAGCTGCTGGAGGGAGTCCAGCATAGAGCAATGAGGATGACGAAGGAGGTGGAGCACCTCCTTTATGAGGAGAGGCTGGGGGAGCTGAGTCTCTTTAGCGTGCAGAAGAGGAGACTGAGGGATCACCTCATTAATGTCTACAAATATGTGAAGGGTGGGTGTCAGGAGGATGGAGCCAGACTCTTCTCAATGTCCTCTAGTGAAAGGACGAGGGGCAATGTGTGTAAGCTGGAACAGAGGAGGTTCCACATCAATATAAAAAGGAACTTTTTCCCAGTGAGGGTGACAGAGCGCTGGAAGGGGCTGCCCAGGGGAGTTGTGGAGTCTCCTTCTCTGGACAGGTTTAGGAGCCGCCTGGATGTGTTCCTGTGTGACTTGGTCTAGGTGATCCTGCTGTGTCAGAGGGATTGGACTGGATGATCTTTCGAGGTCCCTAATGTTCTGTGATTCTATGATTCCAACCCCTTATGATTCTATGATTCTAACACACAGCAAGTGCCTGAGGGAAAGGTGCTACGTCCTGTGCCATGCTCGTGGAGTAGGAAGAGGTTAACTGCAGAAGGCTGCCAACAACAGAAACTGTTAATAAGGCGTTGAAAGAGAGTCCAGAATAGGAAAAACACAGATTGAAGCCTGGTGTGTGGAGTTTAATAAACCAGGGGTACTTAAGGAAGCAGATGGAGACACTTTGGGCCCCACTAGTAATTATCTCTGAGCTCTCTTTCTTGGCATTCCAGTGGAGCTGGTGCTGGCTGAACACAGCATTTACTTCTAAAGAGACAGGCTCAGGAGGACACCAAGGATCCCAGCTTGATCAAGCCAACTTCAGTACCCAGGAAAATCCCTGGCTGCCCTATTGCCCCATCCATTGAAGCTCTAGGAAGGTAATGAGGCGACAGGTGCAGCCAAGATGGATTTGTTGAGAAGAAACCATGTCAAATCAAACCTGTTTCCTGGCAGATCACCTTGTGGTCTGGAAGGACTCAGGGGATGAGCTGCCATTCTGGGCACTGTTCTGTATCGGATCCTAATACAAAACCAAAAGAATGTGGCCGCAAAAGACCTGCACTTGGAGACTTTGTTGTGCAAAGCTCTCAAATGCAGGATCTCCTCAGAAGGATGACCAGCCTTGGGTATCCTTTTGGTCTGTATTTTTACTGATTCCCAGGCAGGGAAAAAGAGTGTTTACAAGTGAGTCTGAGAGGGCTTTGGAGAACGGGCTCAAGTACAGTATAAACTACTTTAATAAACAAAACTAAGGGGCTGCAGCGCCCATGGCACAATATGTGGCTGTTGTGTGGGTGGTTAGGACAGGACAGCCAGAACTGGGGCATGGGAAGTGCTTCTTTTACTGTCTCCAGTGCTAGTGGGTCTGGAATCTGGTGTCCAGCTGCTGGCACTGTGCCTCTGAAGCAATGCAGACAAGCCAGAGGGAATCAGCACAGATCAGCAAGAATGGTTGAAGGTTTCTAATGGAGAGGTTTGATGTGAGTTTCAGCCTGCCTGGAGCAGAGCTTCCGACTACCAAAAGCCCAGCATGAAGACCACAAGCATTGCACATAGCAAGGACATGCAGGCAGTGTTGGGGCACCCACATGAGGGTGCAACAGGCACCACTGAGATGCTGGTATTTGTGATGTTCCAGCTCCAGCATGTGCTGATATCACTGACACTCCCCCCCACCCCTTAACAAGCCCTCCTCAAGGTCTTGTTGACATCCACTGGGGGGTTTGCTGGTTGCTGCTGAGTTTCAGGAAGAGCATCACTGTGTGCACAAGAGTTTGCATGAGGGAGACATCATCTTTGCCTACACAGATATGGACTTCATGGCTTCCACCAGTCAGGTGGCCTTTTATAGCACAGACTTTTCTCCCAGAGCTTGGCCAAAACAGACCCAGGGGTGGGAGGCCCTGTCTGGGAACCAGTTGTACATGTGTTCAGCTCCTGGCAAATAGCAGGTGCTGATGGAAAGCCCACAAGAGCAAGGCAAATGGGATAAAGGGAAGAAGCAAGGAGCTGCATTTCTCCATCAGTCCAGCTGCCTGCCTAATGCCCTGGGATACATGATCCAGGTGATTCAGCAAGGGGATGGAAGCAGAACCCTTCTGCTTTACCTTCTCACAGGATTCCTGTCCCCTTGTCATCCCCTGTTCTGCTGCCAGACCCAGCTGGACTGAAATACAAGGCACCCATGGCCAATCTGCTTCCATACAGCTATCCTGCCCCAGCACAGCATTGCTCCACTTTTTCCTCAGTCACTCCCTGCTGAAGACCCCGCCAGCTCATGATGCAAGAACATTATTCATCAGCAGCTGGAATAAAGGAAAGTTGGGCTTTACTTTCACAGCGATTTTTTTTAATGCCATTCCCTCCCCTAGAGGATGCCTCTGCAGTTGGCATTAAGTAGGATAAGCCAGAACCATAAAGCAAGATTCACATCTTCACAGGGCTCAGAGATGTTTTGCTAGGCCAGGGATGATCACCAGCCATGTCAGGCTGCTGCTGCAGTAGTCAGAAGGAATTCAGTAAGGAAACCCACCCAAAAGATGGACAAGCACCTAAGGAATAGGTTCATACTGACATTTAGCAACAAGCCTAGTTTTTTCTGTCCCCGTCTTCATCCACATGAGACGCTCCCCTCATCCATGTATTTTACATAGCCTGCATCCAAGCTGTTCCCCGAAGTCCCTCACTGCTGCAGCAGAGTCCTTTGGAGATGGTCCAGAAAACAACTCCTTAGCCACAACAGACCATTCAGCACAAGCTTGGAACCCTTCAACATCACCTCCATATCTCCCTGTTCCTGAATTTGGACCCTCCTCCACCATATTTTCTAAAAGTAGACAATTCCAGTCAATTAATCTGAAAGAGAAAATTCTTCCCTACCCACACAGCTAGCATAGCTGTTGGAATTTCTCTCTAAAAACAAGATAATCAGGTCCTCCTCCAACTTTTTTCCTATTCCTCATGCTCTTAAGTTCAACACATCAATCCTCACCCTGTGTAGATGCAGGACTTGGTGCTACCAACCACAAGCTGCTTAATGAAAATCTCCCCCAGTTCAGTTCCTCCTGCAGAGAAACTCCTCCACTACTCACACTTCCCATGGCAGCCACAGCATCTTGCCTCTAGCTCAATCCAACAAGTGGTTGAGCCTCTTGATACTAGTTCCAGCTCAGAGGTGTGTGCAAATGGGGGCTCTGCTTGGTTAAAGCTGGCATAATAGTGGGGTTTTTTGGAAACCATGAGAAATGCAAACCACTTTGTACCAGGGTGGACAAGGAAACCCAGACAACCGCAGGCAGCTTGCTATGTGGTTTGGAAAACTCTTGGTTAACTGCCACCTCCAAGCTGAGATGTGGTGCTGGGCTGTGCAGTAATTTAGATGCAAAGAGCGGATCAAGACATTCACCTGAACTCAATCACCAGCCTGCTTTACACAGCAAGTTATAAAAACAGGGACCCTTTGGTCCAAAAGGCAAGGAAATAAATAATGTCTTCATACAGGAAAATTACTCCCACGCACACGAGACTGAGTGTAGACACAACATCTACGAGAGGAAAGCAACCTTTGTGAGAAATTTTGTTTTTCAATGAGATACCATTGTGCAAGAAACCGTGTGTGGTTTGTTGGCTGGGAGCAAAGATGTGGGAGGGTGTTGTTATCAGAGCCATTAGGGCCATTAGCTATGTCAGAAAAAACATGAGCCTACATTCTGCTTGAGAAAGATGCTGGTTTGAGAAAGACTCTTGTTTGGGAAAGGCAGGCGTTTATGTGTGAGTAGAAGGCACTGCAGATTTGGCATGAGCAGTATGTTCTCCCTTTCCTCCACAGACCCCAAGCCAACAGGCAGCTGGAAAAGTTCCTACAGACGTTGGTTAGCTTCCTGATTCAAGACTCTTGTTAGCCTTGGTTATTCTTTCATTGATGTTGATGATAAAGCTCTTTGAAGAAGTGTGGATTCATTTCACCTTGTACAAACCTCTGTGTAATTACCCCTTAATTGCTTCTTTAATATAAATCTGAGAGGATTTATGTTGCAGATGGCAAACTCCCTAAAAAGATAAACTGTTAGAACAATCACAACCAGAACACAGAGCATTTACGTGAACCAGGAAATTATTTGTCTCCCACCACGCAGACAATTCACTTAGAAAACTCAGAAAGATCCAAAGGGTCTAAGGAAGAAAACATGGCAGGATTTTTGAAAACAAATGTTGAGACTTTCTTCAAGAATGAATAAAAAAGACAGGTTTCATGCTGGTGGACTTAAATACAAACAGTAAAGTTTATCTACTTTACCTGGAACAAAACCTCCACTCCTGTAAGAACCTGAGAAACCCAGAATAACATGTTACCAAGTCAAAATCCATTCAGATAACTTCTCTCCTCAAGGTAAAGAAAAAAGAAAGAAAAGAAGGGTTTGTCTAAGAATAAAGGGGTCCACAAAGCCATGAGATGAAAATTTAAATGAGTTAACTTGGTGAGGCCACATCTTGAGTACTGTGTCCAATTTTGGGCACCTCAATACAAGAGAGATGTGGAGGTGCTGGAGCAGGTGCAGAAGAGGGCAACTAAGCTGGTGAAGGGCCTGGAGAATAAATCTTATGAGGAAAGACTGAAAGAGCTGGGGTAGTTTGAAGAAGAGGAGGCTAAGAGGTGACCTCATCACTCTCTACAACTACCTGAAAGGATGTTGTGGAGAGGTTGATGCTGGTCTCTTCCCACAAGCAATTACTGATAGAACCAGAGGAAATGGGTTCACGTTACAATGGGGTAGGTTTAGACTTGATATTAAGAAAAATGTTTTCAGAGAAAGGGTGGTCAGGCACTGGAATGGGCTTCCCAGGGAGATGGTTGAGTCGCCATCCCTGGATATGTTTAAAGATCGTTTGGATGAGGTTAGTGAGGGATGTGGTTTAAGGGTGAACTTGTAAGGTAGGGTAGATGATTGGACTCGATAGTCCCAGGGGTCTTTTCCAACCAGAGTGATTCTGTGATTCTGTGATGAGAGCACTGACTCGTTGTAAGGGCATGAAGGTAACACAGCTGCTTTCTTTCTTCAAATCCAGACAAGCATCAAAGAACTAAATTTTCTTTCTTCTTGGGAATAAATAAAAATAAAAACCCTCTGAACTGAACATGCAAATGTGTCCTCTATCCTGATCCCTTAGCACTCTTCACACCCTCTCTAAAAACAACCCCAGCAAGAGGAACAACAGAAATAAAAGAACTTCTCACATAGCACAGGTGTCAGACTCAGCAAAGGTTCATCAAAATGACATATCGGAGACTTCTGGGCTTTGGGTGGGGCAAAGCACTTAAACCACTGCCCACGAATCAGACCAACCCCTTTACAGATGTTAATGGGTCTTTTAAAACATTGTAGTTAATTCAGTACATCCCTGTTAATCTCATGATTGGGACATATTTTCCTGGAGATGAAACACAAACAACATTTCAATAGAAAGAAAACCAGCAGGATTTGATGGTGCTTTGGTGAGTTACTGAGATTTGTTCTCTCAAGATGTCTACAAATGACTTATTCTGAGTAATAGGCTTAGAGGATTTCTTTGATTTCAGGGGACTTGTGTTTGCCCATTGAACCTCAGAATTTATTGTTGGTTTCTCTGTAAGGATTCTCCAACAAGGAAATCGTCCTGCTGCCTGTGAAACTTGAGCCCATGATACTTGCAGCAGCTCTTCTGCTTATTTGGGCAAAAGTGTGAGCGTGAGCCTGCAAAGCCTTTTCTGCAAAGGAGTTGCAGATAGCATGAAACACTGGGCACCTTCTGCTTATGTTAACACCCTACAAAACCACTTTGCCCTTCATTGTGCTCTCCTGTAAATCACAGAACATTAGGGATTGGAAGGGACCTCGAAAGATCATCTAGTCCAATCCCCCTGACACCTAGGACCACCTAGACCAAGACACACAGGAACATATCCAGGCAGGTTTTAAACGTCTCCAGAGAAGGAAACTCCACAACCCTTCTGGGCAGCCTGTTCCACTGCTCTGTCACCCTCAATGTGAAGTTCATTCTCATATTGATGTGGAAACTCCTGTGTTCCACCTCTCCTCAACAACAAATAGAGGTTTTGTGGTGCGTAGCTTTTGCTTTCTTCTTACACCCATTGCCCCTCGCCCTATCATAAGATGACACTGAGAAGAGCCTGGCTCCATCATCCTGACCTCCACCCTTCACATATTTATAGACATTAATGAGGTCACCCCTCAGTCTTCGTTTCTCCAGGCTAAAGAAACCCAGCCCCCTCAGCCTCTCCTCATAAGGGAGGTGTTCTACTCCCTTCATCATCTTGGTGGCTCTGTGCTGGACTCTCTCCAGCAGTTCTAATCATGGATAAGAGTATACAGGAAGCCCCATGGAGTGGAAATCCCTTCTCCATGAACCAGAACCAAAAGAGCATCTCAAGAAAAATCAGGCAGCACATGTGAGTACCCCAAGAGGTGTTCACATTGAGATGAGATGCATTTTCGCAGGTGATGCAGTTAGTGTGGGGCAGTGAGTTATTGCATGCCAGAGGCAATGGCTGCCCCACTTCTAAACCCTGTCCTGACTTACCAAAGCCTTTCAGACAGACCAGTCACAGAGTCACAGAATCACAGATCATTAGGGATTGGAAGCGACCTCGAAAGATCATCCAGTCCAACCTCCCCAAACAGTCAGGGGTTTGTGAGACAAGAAACATTTAAAACTGCAAATGAACTGCAGTGAATGGAGCTAAAATAAAATAAAATAAACAATTGTAATGATAAAATAATAAGAAACACTGAAAAGAGCCTCTTCCCTTGCACTGTGTCTACAGATGTCCTGAACCTCACCTCCCCGGCTCGTCCCAATTAAATACCGTCCTCACTTCACATTCCAAGTCCACCAGATTGTCCACTCTTTCTCCTACCTCGTAGTCATGTCCTCTGCAAGAAGTGTTGCCTCTCTAAAAGAACCCTTTGATTGGCATTGAACACCCATCTTCAACATCAAATAGAGGAGTTTTGGTGCATAACAGCAGCTTTTGCTTTCTTCAAGCTACAGCAATTGTTTTTAGAGGAATCAGATCCCTGTCAAACAAGACCAGTAGCATCACAGCCAAGGTTTCTGCCTACTGTTCCAGGAATTGCCTTTTGTCTTGCTGTTACTGGGTAAAACTTGAGACAGCGCTGGTTAAGGGAGAGGTGGGTGACGTTCAGGAAGCACTGTGACAAGTCAGGATCAGATCAGATATCGTTAAGAAAGGCTAAATGAGCCTGTGGTATTTACCTCCCAAACCAACACGTCAGTGTTGTGATGCAGAATCGCAACGGGAAAAACAGACCCGAGGAGGTCTGCCTAGCAATTTGTTGATACCCGGGGCTGGATTAGTGGATTAGCGTTGCTCAACGTACTTTTACTAATCCAGAAAAGGAAGTGAGCAGTTAGGTGACAACTGGTTCATTGCTCAGTCCTTTCCCAACCGCGTTTATGGATCTATTAAATGACAGCGGCCGTAAATCAGCACTGCTTAGTTACACAATCCTAGAGAACTGGGATGCAAGGTGACCTTGAGAAAGCCAAGAAGAAGGGGTCACCCTCATCCTTGTGGTTACAGAGAGATGCTTATCTAGCCTGTGCTTTGAGGTTCCCTGCAGGAATTTCAGGCCTGCTCAGATGACAGATCCCAGCACCGAGACATCATAACATCCAAAACACTTTACTGCCTCCATCTCCATTGCTACAGCGAACTTCTCTAACTTTCTGCCCCCCCAACTCTCATAACAGCTTTTTCCTTGTATTTGATGCATTTAATCATCAACATTGGGCCTCTTCCTCTCTGCAACAGCAATGGTTCACTGCCTCTCACTTCAGTGTTCGACTCTAAATTAGTTATTCTGCAAGTGAAGACTGTTTTATAGCTACTGCACCTGTAGACAGTTCTAAAGGAAACAGAAACGTGATTCAGAACTGCTTGAGAGAGTCCAGTACAAAGCCACCAAGATGATGAAGGGAGTGGAACATCTGCCTGATGAGGAGAGGCTGAAGGAGCTGGGTCTCTTAAGCTTGGAGAAAAGGAGACTGAGGGGTGATCTCATTAATGTTTATAAATATATGAAGGATGGGTGTCAGGAGGATGGAGCCAGGCTCTGCTCAGTGTCATCTAATGATAAGACATGGGGCAATGGGTGTGAGCTGGAACAGAGGAGTTTCCACATCAATATGAGAAGGGATTTCTTCACAGTGAGGGTGACGGAACACTGGAAGGGGCTGCCCAGGGGGGTTGTGGCGTCTCCTACTCTGGAGATGTTTAAAACCTGCCTGGACATGTTCCTGTGTGATTTGGTCTAGGTGGTCTTTCTGTGGTGGAGGGATTGGACTCAATGTTTCAAGATCCCTTCCAACCCCTAATGTTCTGTGATTCTGTGATTTTCTTAATGACCTCCAAACACTCTTTTCAAACAGAGCTGAGTACAATAGACCATAGTCAAAAAATACATCTCTCTAAACTAAACAACCTTGTTCTCATCAGTTCTTCTCCACGTGTCGTGTTTCCTCACCTTCCAATCTCCTGTGGCATTCCCTTGGACTCTCTCCCACTGGTACCCGTCTCTCCTGAAGGGCAGCGCCCAGAGCTGGTCTTATTACAGCCATGTAGGCATGGTCTGTACTTATAGATTGTTGGAAGCATCTCATGGTTCCTACAAAAATCTCATTTCATTGTTTCTACAAATACCTCATTTCATGGTTCCTACAAATATCCCTCCCAGAGAGACTTAACTTTTCTTTTATGTTCTGTAACGCCGTGACGCTGTTGACTTGCGGTCAGCTGATTGTGACTGCTGCCTCCTGCAAAGCCTTTTCTGAACAGCTTCAGCCTAACCCGACTGTTTGTCTGCCTCTCCCCTGTTTGCACAGAGCCCTGTTCTTGCGTCCATAGCGAAACCTGCGTCATCCTCCTCAAACTGCATTTGGTTTCTCTGGTCATTGCTGACAAAATACCATGAGCGAAGAGCTGACAGGGCTGGGCATGTGGTAGCCATGGTCTATAACGGTGGTCTACAACGCCAGCAAGTGTAACTCCATAGTGCCAGCTGCAAGGAAAAGTACTTACACTACTCAAAACATTGCTTAGCTTGGCATCTCCACAGAAAGACCTGGCCACCACAGTAGATAACACACTGGCAAGTGCTCTTCTACCTACAGCAAGTCACACTGCTTCTTTCTTAATTAACTCTCTGCTTCTGAGTGGGACATTCTCCCAACACCTCATGATTCCTTGCTGCAGGATGCAGCGCTCAGCCCATCACAACCTGCAGGGCTGGCACCACGCGACTCTGGCTGTCTCCAGAGAACAAGGCAGTTCACACTGAACTGGAAGTGTGGCCATGGCACGGCATGTCTTTCACTGCACGGTGAGGTGAGGCTGTCCCATTCACCTCACTGAGCATCACAGAATCACAGAACATTAGGGACTGGAAGTGACCTCGAAAGGTCATCTAGTCCAATCCCCCCGCCAGAGCAAGAAAGGATTCCCAGGAACAAAAGAGAAACGTTTGGTTCTCCTCATGCCAGATGTGTTACCCAGCACAACCTGCTCCACGGACAAGGTGTCACCTTGACACACCTGTTTTCACATCACATTTCACCTGTGGTCGGTAGTGACCCCTGCGAGAGCTGAGCAAGGTGGAGCTTCAACATTTACACTATGTCTTGGCTGTCTGACAAGCAAAGTGGATCAAAAACAGTGATGTCATCTCATGAGAGCAACCAGATGACCCATCAGGATTTCAGCATTTCAGCAAAATATGAAAGTCAGTGAAAAACAGAAGCGAGAAACAGGAGGGTGGATGGAGGGGACTTCTCAGGAAAGTTTCTGCTTTCATTGAACGAATTAAGCCTGGAGACTTATGACTGAACATTTGTACTCAGAGGTGCCCCAGAGTTATGTGGTCTGTCCCATGCAGGTGTCCTGTACAGACCACGTTCCCCAGTGAGACCAGAGCGCTGCACCTCCTGCTGACGTGGCAAGGAGAAGCTGAGCAGACCCATGATTGATCTGGCAATAGCTGTTTGACCAAGTTTCCTTCTTTTTCTCTGTGTTTTTTTACCTCCTCTGGCACCAAGCTTCTCAGCTAGCCCAGGTTACAGATTAAGACAGAGCAATACCCAACATATTGTCTGTGTTATCTTCTCTGCTTTGTATCAGAATCTACTCACCACTAGTATCTCCCTTACTAATTAGACCCAAACTGACTGAGTACCACTCACAAAAGCCCTGTAGTCTGTCTGACTGCATTTTTTAACCTTGACAGCCCTGCCAGACTCACAGCTCACACACAGCCAGGTGCCATTTGTGAAACACCCTTAACTTACAGGAATCATTCTGTAAGGATATAAAATCCCAAGTTATACCACACACAGAGCACCTGTGGCATGAAGGAGCGTTGCAAGGGCACTCGACATGTTCCTGTGCAGCACAGTCTAGGTGATCCTCCTCTGGCAAGGGGCTAGGACTGGGTGATCTTTCAAGGTCCCTTCCAGTCCCCAATGTTCTGTGATTCTGTGATGCTCAGTGAGGTGAATGGGACAGCCTAACCTCACAGTGTGGTGAAAGACATGCTGTGCCATGGCCACACTTCCAGTTCATCCCCAAAAGGGCAAGAAAGCTGAAGAGGACTAATGGGAGTGCTGGAGAAGCTTGCAGCACCCCACCTGACTACCCCTCACTATGCCAGCCACACAATGAGCCAAAGCTGCTGAGCCATAGCCTGTCTCATGAGACAGCCCCATAGCTACTTTTCTTCCATTTGGCATCTGCCTTGACTGTTTCCAGCCTGTTAGCTGCTCCATCACAGCCTGGGTGTGGATGCTTCCACTCCTAGGGCACAGATGAGGCCCCACTGAAGGATTAACCAACTCAGTGGGCAGCATGAGCAGCAGGCACGATTTGTGCACTCAAGCTGCAGCTGCAGGAGGAACTGTATTTCAGTCTCTTGTTGCAGGTGTCACATCCTCAGATTACAGCCTGAATCACATCCTCACCTCACATTCCTGACTCCAAGCATATCACTAGAGCATCTACGGCAAAGAACACTCCTGAAACTCTCAATATAACTGGTCAAAGGTAGGGACAGCTGAGTCCCCTTTAGAGCTCAGCTTCAGCTTCAGGAGGATAGGGTCCAGCTCTGCCTTCTTTCTAGGAAGAAAGAACAGACAGAGCTTCTTGAAGATAGATATGAGCTGAGAGCCACTGAACTTCCATGTGCATGGACTTGCTTTCTTGTCTCTCTAACTCACAGAATCACAGAACATTAGGGACTGGAAGGGACCTTGAAAGATCGTGTAGTCTAATCCTCCTGCCACAGCAGGATCATCTAGATCAAGTGACACAGGAACATGGCCAGGCAGGTTTTAGATCTCTCCAGAGAAGGAGACTAGCATGCAACCCATAAACAGCAAACCCAGATGTGCCCCTCCACTTAGCCATCTCCCATACAGCAGCGATCACAGCTGGTCCTCGATTCGGCAAGTGGCCTGCAACCAACTTACACAAGAGACCTCTGGTTACATAAAGCACGTTGCACAACGCATTACATAAAGCTCGGGTCACGGCCCAATCAGCCAGCACTCGGCTCTCTTGCATCAGGAAAAAATAATCAAAGGAGTAGACAGGCAGGGAAAGAAGGAGGAGGATGTTCTCCTCCTCCTAAGGAGGCATGTGGCACACACGCAGCAAACGTGCCCACCAAGTGCATGAACTCCACCCCCAAGCAGCTGCCAGCCAGACCCAACCTTTCAGTTCCAAGCTCATCTGCAGGACACCCGCACCAGAGGCAGGTCTGGTGCATTGCATCAGTCCCTAATGATGCAATGATTCTATGGGGGTCCTGGTGGAGAGCAGGATGACTATGAGCTAGCAGTGTGCTCTTGTGGCCAAGAGGGCCAATAGCATCTTGGGGTGGATCAGAAGGGGGTGGTTAGCAGATCAACAGAGGTTCTTCTCCCCTTCTATTCTGCCCTGGTGAGACCACACCTGGAGTATTGTGTCCAGTTCTGGGCTCCTCAGTTCAAGAGGGATGTGGAGCTGCTGGAGAGAGTCCAGCATAGGGAAATGAGGATGATGAAGGAGGTGGAGCACCTCCCTTATAAGGAGAGGCTGAGGGAGCTGGGTCTCTTTAGCTTGGAGAAGAGGAGACTGAGGAGTGACCTCATTAATGTCTATAAATATGTGAAGGGTGGGTGTCAGGAGGATAGAGCCAGGCTCTGCTCAGGGTCATCTAGTGATAGGATGAGGGGCAATGGTTGTAAACTGGAACATAGAAGGTTCCACATCAACATGAGAAGGAACTTCTTCACAGTGAGGGTGATGGAGCACTGGAACAGACTGCCCAGGGAAGTTGTGGAGTTTCCTTCACTGGAGATGTTCAGGGCCCGCCTGGATGTGTTCCTGTGTGACTTGGTTTAGTTGATCCTGCTGTGTCAGGGGGATTGGACTAGATGATCTTTTGAGGTCCCTTCCAATACCTAATGATTCTATGACTCTATGAAATAAACAGCAAGGTTTCAGCTCTGCTTTGAAGTACCATGGAAAGGCTCAGAGTCAAAACATTACTGGGAGCTGCTTGGTCCATTGTGTCAGACCTGCAGAGGAGAAGCTTCTTGTGTCAATGGAGATAGTGCCCTCTCTAAAGGTTGTTTTTGTGCCTGGGCTGGGCTTTTAAATTGAAGATGATATTCTGAAAAGCAAGATGCAGGAAACAGCAAGGACAGTGCAGCAAAGTCCTCATGGGATACTCCTGAACCTTGGAGGAAGAGGGTTTCTGCTGTGACAGGGGGATTGGACTAGCTGATCTTTCAAGGTCCCTTCCAATCCCTAATGATTCTATGATTCTATGACTAAACTGATTCTATGATTCTAATAGCGATTCCCAGGAGAATGGTGACTGTAAGAGAACCCACGAGGAGCTGAGGTTTTCTGTACTGTGACATTTCCCGCTGGTCACAGAAGCACCAGCTGTTGACATCAGAACACAGATGTGGGCCAAATGGGCGAGGAGTGTGTACCTCTCTGGCACATCGCAACACAAGTGGCAGCAGATTGAGAGGAAAAAATATCCAGAACCATTGCCCTGCATCATAAAATCAGAAAGGAGAGTGCAAGAGGTGGAATGGGAGCTGTGGCACTGTTCCTTGCAACCAGCCATGCCCACAAAAGGAGATCCCACCATATCTTCTGAAGAAATGAATGAGTGAAGAAGTTATCTCAGGCATAGCAGGGTACTTGAGTGTGTACAGGCTGAGTAGGTGGGTAGCCTTCTTCCTCAGATGATGGACATGGGGAGGATAACTCAGGAGAACTTCTTACAGTTAAGATCTCCATGGGTCAGGCCAAGTCAGACAGGTCTTCAGAAGTGGAGGTGCACAGACAGATCAACATGCCAAAGCCTGGCAGTGGCACCAGGAGAAGTGCATGCTCTTGAAGCCTGCAATAGCAGTTGGGGTTGGGTTGGGCATCAGAGCTGAAGGGAGTTGCTCCTAACTACTTCTTCCAATCATTCCCCTTTTCTTCCAAAAACTGTGCTATCTAGGGGTTATTGAGTACACAAAGGCTTCTCAGTGCCAAAGCAAGTTCGCTGAGTCACCAGATGGAAAGTAAGCCCGTGCCACGAGGGAGATAATGCACATAATGCAAGAGCAAGAGGGCTCTTGCACAAGATGCTGGCTTTGAGCGATGACTGGCTCCATGGCTGGCAGAAAGCTGTGGGCTTTTGGAATGCTCAACCTGGCTTCATCTCCTGCTAGTCCAGTCAGGAAACTGGTTCTGCAGCATGACCAGGGCAGCCTGGCCCCAGTGATGCCTCCACCAAATCCTCCTTTTGTGTGAAACAGCATTGAACTGGAGCTTCCACTCACGCTTTCCACAAAAAGACTCATGTGCCACCCACGCCTCTCACACAAGTGATGTGTTCAGGAGATCCCTCCTAATCACCAACGCAAACAGACTTTGTGCTGAGACCCACACAACAGGAGATAATCATGGGGTCATACTATTAAGAACAGGCTTTGAAGCTCATACTAACACCAAGTTCCCATCAAGGTCAGGCAGAAGACAACAGATTTTGACAATGTGGTCTCATAGCTGGACCAGGCAAGCCTTAGTGATAGTCAGGTAGTTCAGAATCCTGTTTGATAAACAGGCTGATGCCTCACAAGGGGTTTTTAGTCACCTTGGTTAGAAGCACATGATTTCTCAGATGCACAGGTGACATGAGACCCTCCAGTTTCAGAGAAGCCCTCCATGGATGATAGCAGAGGTAGTGTAGACGAGCACTGGAATGCAGACTGCATTCCAGTTCCTACAGGAAGGTAGGAGAGAGACTCTTTGCAAAAATAGCTAGTGATAGGACAAGGGAAAATGTTTTTAAAGTGAAGGACAGTAGGTTTAGACTATAACTTAGCAAGAAGTTCTTCAGTACAAGGGTGGAGAGATTCTGGAATAGATTGCCCAAAGACACTGTAGTTGTCCCCTCCCTAGAGGTGTTCAAGGCCAGGCTGGATAAGGCCTTGAGCCACTGAGCCTAGATGAAGGCACCACTGCCCATGGCAGGGAGGTTGGAGTAAATAATCTCTGAGGTCCTTCCAAACCTAAATCATTCTAAGATTCTATGACTGACCTGCCTGCACCAGGGATTTCCTGGGTCAGGGAACCAATGACTGTGAATACACTTTATGCTAAAGAGCATGGCTTAGCGGGGAGCACTGCAGACTCTGGGGTGAAGCCATTCGCCAAAGTCAAGCAATGGAAATTGCTAGTGGCACATGCTTGGTCAAGCAGCAACTCTGTTGGTAGGACACAGGCAGCCCAGAAGAAGGGTTCCTGGCCATGTGCTGCACCATCAGTCCTTGACAAATCTCCCAAGACTTTCTCAAGCTTCAGATGTAATGCAGAGAAGTCAGTACTGTCCTTCAATACCTGATCGTCCTCTCCTGAAGATCAGAGGAAACCACACTCAGATCCCTTTTCTCACTGAAGACATCAGACCCCAAACCGAAGAGATCATCCTCTGTGTTAATGGCCAACCCGAATGTCAGATGGCTGAGATTTCCACACCTCTACTTTGGAAAGCTTTCCCACTTTGCATGAAGCAATTAAAAAGAGAAAGTGCAAGTCATAGAATCATAGAAACATAGAATCATTAGGGACTGGAAGGGACTTCGAAAGATCATCTAGTCCAATCCCCCTGACACAGCATGATCACCTAGACCAAGTCACACAGGAACACATCCAGGCAGGTCTTACACATCTTCAGTGAAGGAGACTCCACAACCCCCCTAGGCAGCCTGTTCCAGTGCTCCATCACCCTCACTGTGAAGAAGTTCCTTCTCACGTTTATGTGGAACAACCTATGTTCCAGCTTATGAACTCAGTCAATTCCAACAGAAAGGGCATGGCAGAGGGCCTTCATCAGGAGAGCTGAAGGGAGCCCTTCACCTCAGTGCCCTTGAGCTTTAAATGGGTGACATGGTCTTATGTCTGTTGCAGGTGGGGAGGGCGCTGGATCTGCGTCTCCTGCAGCCATGAGATGAAATAAAGAGGTGAAAAGGTAAAAATAGGTTAGTAGCCAGGGGAGAAAAGGAAGCTGGCTGTAAGAGAGGACAGACCAAGACTACATACCCTCCCCTGCCCAGGACTGAGGAGAATGGAAATGGTCACCTCTACTCTTAGACTGGACCATTTTGAGAAATTTGGCAATACCAGCACTGTGTACTGCGCAGAAGACAGCAGTTAATACTGTGGGTCTTAAAGTGAAAGCCATGTGTCCCTACCCCACAGCAATCCCCGTCCCCCTGTGTCCTGTGGGAGCCTTGCACAGGGTCTCCACAATGGATCTTGTATGCCTCAGGCTGTGCAGGGAAGGTCTAGAAGTAGAAGATCACAAGGCAAAGAGGCAGCAACGCTCAAGTTACCTACAACCCAGTGGTTGCTGCTGCAGGAGTATTAAAGCACTCAGTGGAATCAAGGTGATTTATGGTGACCTCTTAGACAGCAGAGGCAGCCATGTGGTGCAAGTCCAAAATCACTCTCTGTATGGGACCACCTGTCCCCCTGAAGCCCCATAGCAGTGTCCACCCCTCCACAGGCTTCAGCAGAATAAAGAATGTGTTTCTTTCTCTACTTGCTTCTGAAGTCCACTACCTGACTAAGAACTGGGCAGAGAGGAACCTGATGAAATTCAGCAAGGATAAGAGTAGTGTCCTGCATGTAGGGAGGAATAACCCAGTATAGGCTGGAGGCTGACCTGCTGAAAAGCAGCTCTGCACAGAAGAACTTGGAAGCTCTGTTGGACAAGCTAATGATGAGGCAGCAGTATGTTCTTGTGGCCAAGAAAGCCAACGGTCTCTGGGGGTCCGTAAGAGTATGGCCAGCAGGTCAAGGGACATTCCCTTACTCTGGCCTAGTGAGGTCACATCTGGAGTCCTGTGTTGAATTCCTGGCTCCCCAGTCGAAGAGAGGCAAGAAACTACTGGAAAAAGTCTAGCAGAGGGCTACAAAGATGAGGAGGGCACTAGAACATCTCTCTGAAAAATGAGGGGCTGAGAGGCATGGCTCTGTTTAGCCTGGGGCAGAGAGGACTGAGGAGGTGATCTGATCAATGCTTATCAATATTTCAACATGACACCATTAACAATATTTCAAGGATGGGTGTCAAGAGGATGGGTCCAGGCTCTGCTCAGTGGTGCCCAGAAACAGGACAAACTGGAACACAGGAAGGTCTTTATGAACATGAGGAAAGTCTTGACTGTGGTGGTGGTGGAGCACTGGAACAGGCTGCCTAGAAAGGTTGTGGAGTTGCCTTCAGATCTTGCCTGGACACTATCTTGTGATACCTAGACTAGAGAAACCTCCTCTGGCAGTGGGTGTGGGCTAGATGGTCTCCAGGGGTGCCGTACAACCCCCACCAGTGTGTGGTTCTGCGGTTCTCCAGTGGCAATGGGAAGTAACCGGTGCACATACCCTTGGCAGGCAGGTAGCGGTGACATTCATGGTGGTAGTTACCACTTGACTTTAGTCAAGGTAGTTACCACTACATTCAGAAAAGTGTGGCCCAAAGGTCCTCCCCCTCTACTCTGCCCTAGTGAGGCCACATCTGGAATACTGCATCCAGCTCAGGACTCTCCATTTGAAGAGGGATAGGGAGCTACAGGAGAGTCCAGCATGGAGGCATCAAGATGATCTCAGGGGGCTGGAACACCTGGGGCTGTTCACACTGGAGAGGACAATGGCGAAGGGAGATCTCAGAAATCATTATAAATACCTAAAAAATGTCAGGATGATGGGACCAGAATCTTCTCCGTGGTGCTCGGTGACAGGACAATGGGCAACATTACAAGGCATCAGGCACAAGTAGCCATGGGCAAAGTAAGCATATTGTGAGTCAGCAAGGCACTCATAGAATCGCAGAACATTAGGGATTGGAAGGGACCTCGAAAGATCATCCAGTCCAATCCCCCTGCTACAGCAAGATCACCTAGATCAAGTTGCACAGGAACATGACCAGGTAGGTTATAAATGTCTCCAGAGAAGAAGACTCCACAACTGCCCTGGGCAGCCTCTTCCAGTGCTCCATCATCCTCATTGGGAAGAAGTTCCTTCTCAGATTGATGTGGAACCTCCTGTGTTCCATCTTACAGCCACTGCCCCTTATCCTATCATTAGATGATAGAAGAGCCTGGCTCCATCCTCCTGACACTCACCCTGCACATATTTATAAGCATTAATGAGGTCACCCCTCAGTCTGTTTTTTTCCAAACTAAAGAGACCCAGCTCCCTCAGCCTTTCCTCATCAGGCAGATGTTCCACTCCCTTTATCATCTTGGTGGCTCTGCTCTGGACCCTCTGAAGCAGCTCTGTGTCCTTCAGGAACTAAAGAGCCCGGAACCGGACACCATATTCCAGAAATGTCTCACTAGGGCAGAGTAGAGGAGGAGGAGGACCTCTCTCTATCTACTAACCACCCCCTTTCTGAGCCATCCCAGGATGCCATTGACCTTCTTGGGCACAAAGGCCCCTTGCTGGCTCATGGTCATCCTGCTGTCCAGCAGGACCCCCAGATCCCTTTCTCCTACTGCTCTCCAACAGGTCAGTCCCCAACCTATACTGGTACCTGGGGTTGTTCTTGCCCAGATGCCAGACTCTACACTTGCCCTTGTTATTGTTCATTAAATTTCTCCCCGCCCAGATCTCCACCCAGCCCAGGTCACGCTGAAAAGTTGAAGGTGCCCTCCTTGCACCTTCAGCCACTGCTGTGCAGTCTCCTATCTCTCCATGTGGGATTTGGCTCGTTCTCACATAGATAAAAGCAGGGAATAAGTACATAAAGTAAGTTGAGAAGATCAGCTCCTCAGACCAAGTGCAAACAGTAGTCATCCAGAGAGCATCTTGTAACGTACACACAGGAACTGACAGAGATCCTCCTCCAAAGGCTGAGCCTCTGCATAACTGACAGATTCCCTTGGCCACAACTGCCTCATGCACAGCTGGGTGTGAGCACTGCTATCTACCACTGCATCATGCACGGCCTGCATCTCTCACTGGCCGTAGGCAATTCTCAGATTAGGGAGAGAAAGGAAGCACCAGCAGCAGCAGCAATGTTGTCCTCACCAGTCCAACGTGTCAGGGAGCATTTCAGGATGAAGTGCAGGGAGGAATACGCATTTTTGTCTGGCCACATTCTTGCACATGGAAGGAAAGAGCTGAAACCAGAACAAGCCCAGCTGCAGGACCAGCCTGTGTATCTCGTGCTACAACCCATCGAAACATGACCTTGGGAACAACCCTTGGGTTTCACTTCGTGAAAGGGCTCAGTGCCTGGCAATGACCACTACAACAGCGCAAACACAGCCGCAGTGAGGAGTCAGGGTTCTCAACAGGGTAGCTCTCTTCGCAGTTAGTCTCACCTGTGCTTTTTTCACCCTGTGGAAGCTGAGCCAAGGAAAAGCCACATGAACTCCTCAGAAGAAGTCCTCAAATGAGGTGGACAGCCAACAAAACAGGTGGTCTCTTAGCTCATTTCCACTGCACAGGGCATTCCTGAAACAAAGGGACAGCTTAGGATCCTTTGGAAGGAGGCAATGAGGCAAGACAGCAGCAGGATGAAGCAACTATGTAGGCAGAGCAGGAAAACCTGCTCTTGGGTCAGAGTTCTTGGGACAGCACTGGACACACAAGCTACATCCCATTCCTGGTATTATAGCTGCAGAGCAGCTATAGATTCCTGCAGAGCAAACCTCAGCGTCCTAAGATCTGCAATGCAGATGGATCGTAACCATTGAGGCTGACTGCTAGGCCAAAGAGTTCCATACCCAGCAATTCCATCCGTAGCCTGTCCATCCCACCTGGTGGAGGAGACCTTGCCTTCAGAACCACACCAGATCTTGATTGTAAGGCTGTGCTGCTCAGCACAGCGTGGCGCAGGGACTTCTCACACAAGCCCTGCTTGATGGAGGATGCTGATAGGAAGCATTTACAAGGTTTCACAGGCAGAAGAGCCACCTATCAGAGGGTGCAGCACCCAGTGACCATTCCTGCTTGTCCAACACATGCTGGGGTACCTCCTCTCAGGCCCACACAGCCTCCTCTACTCCAGCGCTGCCTCCAGCACACAGAAGATGCTTAGGGCAGTGGCAGAACCAAGGAGAGATGGCACAGCGTGGCTCTGTTCAGTTTGCTCACAAGGGGCCTCAATGAATCAAACCTGCCCAAGGTGGAGAATGGGCTTGGCCTTCAAAGTGTAAAGCAATTGTTTGCTGTCAATTACTTGCTATACAAAAGATAGCTAGGACTTCATAAGCACCTCAACCGTGTGTTGCTGTGCTTTCCACCTTGAAAAGGTGCCCAAAGAGCCTTTGCCGGCCAGGGACTGTCTGCTGGTCTTCACAGCTACTAGGGATGGCCCCACAGTGCTGCCTACAAGCCCTCTGCCTTCCTGTGCTTCTTCCTTTAGAAATGTACACCCTTCCTTGCTGCTGCCATCTCAACCCCTCCATCCTTCTGCAGTCCTACCTTTCCTAGTGTGACCATTTAGCCAGCATATGGCCAGGCTATGGCAAGGTCACAGCTGTGACTTCAGACACAGGCTGCTGAGCCCTTGGAGCACGGGTTACAGCAAGAAGAAGAGGGTGGAGAGGGGAGGGGACCCCCTCCATGCCTTTTCCTTGAGCAGTTCCATCTTCCAAGGCAAAATCAAAGAGTACTTTGACCCAGAGAATGCGTAACAGTAAGTGCAGCCCCACCACGATCCACCTCTGCTTCAAGTCAGGAAGGTAAAGTTGATGTTTTCCCATTCCCTGAATGAAGAGGACAGGCTGGCGTTGCCACATCTGCCAGGGCAGCATGTCCTGCAGGGTCACAGACACTGCCCTCAGGACTATGCGAGCCCAAGAGGAGCAAACACTGCAGCACAGCTGATACGTGGTCCTCATCTGCACGTCTTGTGTGACACTCATCATCATCCCCTTGAAGTCCCAGCTCAATGGGAAAACTCCCTGCAGAGCCAGGACCCAACCTGTGTTGGCAACGGTCCCCTGGAGACTTCTCCTTGAACGTGCTACTGCCAAAATCCCGTAAAAATTAAAGATGAATATAAGAACTTCAACTACGGACACTCTCCCATTGGGAACACCAAACCCAAACCTACCTTCAGAGCAGCCCATGCCCTTTGTGCAGCTGCAAAGAGCTGCTGGGAAAGTTTCCACCTGCTTTACTCTTCCCAGCTTTTCACCTGTGTCCCAGGAGTTGTGATGGGACACAGAAGCAGTGTTTGGGACGACAGTGCTTGTGGGATGCACAGGAGTCATCTTCTCCGCTAGGGCCTTTCTGCTCCCACCCCAGGACATGATAGTGGTCACCTTGCCCAACTAGAAGGTCAGTGAGAAGGTAGATGGTACCTTCCAGTCCTCCCAGCTGCTTCACCAGCCAAGTAGACACATGAGCACAAGGCATGACCTAGAAGGGTATGGTTTTTCAGGAGGTTCTTCCCTCGGGGCTCTGCAGGCCTTTCTGAGGCAGCGCAGGTCCAGGCTGTCCTAGTGGGCAGTTCCAGGGCAGCCCGCAGCCCAAGAGTTTAACCAAAGGTGGGTATGCTGCAGCACAGAGGCTGCCCAAAGCGGAGGGCCGGACAAGCTGTACATCCCTCGGTGAGCTGGGTCTCTTTAGCTTGGAGAAGAGGAGACTGAGGGGTGACCTCATTAATGTCTATAAATATTTGAGGGGTGGGTGTCGGGAGGATGGAGCTGGGCTGTTCTCAGTGTCATCTAGTGATAGGATGAGGGGCAATGGTTGTAAGCTGGAACATAGAAGGTTCCACATCAACCTGAGAAAGAACTTCTTCACAGTGAGGGTGACGGAGCACTGGAACAGGTTGCCCAGGGTGGTTGTGGAGTCTCCTTCACTGGAGATGTTCAGGGCCCGCCTGGATGTGTTCCTGTGTGACTTGGTCTAGGTGATTCTGTTGCAGGGGGATTGGACTGGATGATCTTTCGAGGTCCCTTCCAATACCTAATGATTCTATGATTCTGATCCATCTCTGAAAGCTGGAGAGGGACCTTTTACAAGGGACTCTAGTGACAGGACAAGGGGTGATGGTTTTGGATGCAAAGGGGGAAGATTTAGATGAGATAATAGGAAGAAATTCCTCAGTGTGAGGGTGCTGAGGCACTGGAACAGGTTGCCCAGACAGACTGTGGATTGCCCGTCCCTGGAAGTGTTCAAGACCAGGTTGGATGGAGCTCTGGGCAACCTGGTCTGGTGAAAGCTGTCCCTGCACATTTCAAGGGGGTGGCAACTAGATAATCTCTGAGTCCCTTGCAACCCTAACCGTCCTGTGATTTTGTGGTCTATGCCCACCTCCCCCACTCCCAGGTCAGGTACTTCTGTTGGCAGTGCACACAGCCTGGATCCATGCGTCCTTGATGACTCTATGTGGGTGATCCTCAAACAATCTCATCTCCCCTGGCACCAGTGTGTCGCAACACTCCTGCCACGAACTCTGATCTCCGCATCAGAGCCTCTCAGAACTAGAGCTGCTCCAGTACTGAACTGCCTGGGCTGTCTCTGGCAGCTCCTGGCAGAGGCTGAGGTTGAATTTTCTTCCATGAGAGCAAGACCTTCCCAAGGGACGAAGCACATGCACTGGCACAGAAGAGGTCTGCCCTGGCTCACGCTGAGACCCATTTGCCCCAGGGGTACTGGTTCCAGCTGTAAATTCCAGCCTGTGCAGAGCCTGCCAGTTTGTGTGGCCCAGCCAAATACCTAAAGAAAAACTAATACTAATTAACTAAAGGTTTGCTGGAAGTGCTGGCATGAGCCAGAAGGAGGTTGCTGAGCTTTACACAGAAACCTACTCAGAGCTGTGGTTTCAGATGGAATTCAAGACACATGAGTCCTTTGGTCGAGTTTCACTTCCAGGTTTCAGTGTCGCCTTCAGCAGCAGCACCCAGACACCACTGCAGGACACGGCCAAGGCAGCACTGGGAGATCAGGCTAATGGTTGGGATCATGGCTGGCCCTCGGCCTCCCAGAGCTGGTCTGCCCTGCACCTGCAGTAATGGGGTGCTCCAGCAGCCTACAGGTCCCAAATTTTGCCTAACTCCCCGTAAAGTAGCAGGGAGGCATCCCAGACCTCTCCAGCTTGCACTGGGGACACAACAGAGGCATGTGGGAGCAGCACCTGCCCCACAATGCACAGATTACAGCAGAGACCTGGGCAGGCAGACCACTCACCTCCTCCACCACAATGTCCACTGGACCCTGGGGCACCTCCATGACAACTACCCTCTCCACTCCTGCCAGCAGCACTGCCACCGGGACCTGCATGCCCAAAGAATGCACCAGCCACCCTATCTCTGACCCTGCCTCCCCAAAATACTACAGCTTGAGGATTCAGGGCTGCAAACTGCTGAGCAGACTGTTCTCACAAAGTCATAGACTGGTGAGAGTTGGAAGGGATATCTGCAGATCACCTAGCCCAACCCTGCTGCTAGAAGATGATCACCTACAGTAGGTCACACAGGAACATGTCCAGGTGGGCTTCGAATGTCTCCAGAGGAGACTCCACAGACTTTCCGAATAGCCTGTGCCAGGGCTCTGCCACCCTCACCATAAAGAACTTTTTCCTCTTGTTCACATGGAACTTCCTATGTTCTAGTTTGTGACCATTGCTTCTTGTTCCATGGCTGAGCCCCACTGAGAAAATTCTGGTCCCATCACCCTGACGTTTTTAGATATTTATAAAGATTCCTGAGATCTTCACTCAGCCTCCTCCTCTCCAGCCTAAAAAGCCCCAGCTCTCTCAGCCTCTCCTAAGGCAGATGCTCCACCCCTTGACCATCTTGGTGTCTCTGTGCTAGACTCCATCATACTTCCTTGTCCCTCTTAAACTGGGAGAACGCAGAGTTGTATGCAGCATTTCAGTTGTATCACAGAATCACAGAATCATAGCATCATTAGGGATTGGAAGGGACCTCGAAAGATCATCTAGTCCAACCCCCCTGCCACAGCAGGATCACCTAGACCAAGTCACACAGGAACACATCCAGACGGGTTTTAAATGTCTCCAAAGAAGGAGACTCCACAACCCCCCTAGGCAGCCTGTTACAGTGCTCTGTCACCCTCACTGGGAAGAAGTTCCTTCTCACATTTATATGGAACCTCCTCTGTTCCAGCTCATACCCATTGTCCCTCATCCTATCACTAGGTGACACTGTGAAGAGCCCGACTCCATCCTCCCGACACCCACCCTTCAAATATTTATAGACATGAATGAGGTCACCCCTCAGTCTCCTCCAAGCTCAAGAGACCCAGCTCCCTCAGCCTTTCCACATAAGGGAGGTGCTCCACCTCCATCATCCTTGTTGCTGTATGCTGGACTCCCTCCAGCAGCCCCATGTCCTTCTGGAACTGAGGGGCCCCAGAACTGGACACAATGTTTCAGATGTGGTCTCACTAGCACAGAGTAGAAGGGGGAGAAGAATCTCTCTTGATCTGCTAACCACTCACATTCTGAAACACCCCAGGATGCTGTTGGCCCTCTTGGCCACAAGAACACATTGCTAGTTCATGGTCATACTGCTGTCCACCAGGATCCCTCACCAGAGCAGAGTAGAGGGGAAGGAGAACCTGCCTTGTCCTAGTCATCACACTCTTCTTAATGCATCCTGGGATACCTTTTGCCTTCTCAACCACGAGAAAATGTGGCCCATGTCACCACCAAATACGTTTGTCCCCCATGTGAAACTGCATTCAGGTGACCCGCTATGCACTGCTTCCAGGGGTAATCAAGCAGGGGAAATCCCTCCACTCCAGCAGGGCTCTTCTGCTCTCCTCACAGGAGGGACACAGCTGTGCAGTGTGCCCTGAAGCTGCACGTCAGCACCCGGAGGTGCAAGAGGGGCCTTGCAGAAGTGTGTTAAGGGCTGATAGTTTATCTTCGATTGTTCCTGAGCACCAGCCATCCCACACCCTTTGTAAGAAAACCCTTTTGGATGCCTCTAACATTTTTCAGACACAGCAGCAGACACGTGAAAATACTTCCATGCTCAGTAACAAGGTGTCTGTGAGGTGCTGCTCTGCTCTTCCCAGACTACAAAAGCCCCAAGGTAGTGTCGGCTCATTAGAAGAGGGGGCAAGAATGGCTGGAGCCATGTCCCTACTCCCACCCCTGTGGCTCTTGCAGCGTCACCTTAACAAGCCTCAGAGCAGACAGCTGAGATGGAAGATCAAAGTAGCTGCATCCCCAGACCAACAGACCCAGGCTGCAGGGCATTTCCGCAGCACCTTCCACACACAGGTGGTGGAGCGTAGCCATGCAGGCAAAATGCTGTGTTTGCCCCCACCCTGGCCCTGGGGAGATGGGGCAACAGCTGCTGCACTGGGGGAATGCTAGTGTAAATATGACAGGGAGCACGGGTTTGGAAAAGGCCGATGGTTCTCCCCAGCGCCACAGCCTCGCCTTGGGATGGACAGCACATCGCTGGGGTGAGTAAGGGCTGCGGAATGCACTTCTGGATGGTTTTGTTGAGGTCTGAGGTGAGGTGCACATCCATGGCTGGAGAGAGCCCATCACACTGCGAGTCAGCATGAGGAGAATGGGAGCCATCCTTCAGATGACAGTGTCAGGCTCCCACACAATCACAGAAACTTCTAGGGATTGGGAGGGAGCTCGAAGGATCATCTAGTCCAATCCCCCTGCCACAGCACAATCACATAGACCAAGTCACACAGGAACACATCCAGGCAGATCTTAAATGTCTCCAAAGAAGGAGACTCCACAATTCCCTCGGGCAGCCTGTTCCAGTGCTCTGTCACCCTCGATGGGAAGAAGTTCCTTCTCAGATTAATGTGGAAGCTCCTATGTTCCAACTCACACCCATTCCCCCTCGTCCTATCACTAGATGACACTGAGAAGAGCCTGGCTCCATCCTCCTGACACCCACCCCTCACATATTTATAGACATGAATGAGGTCACCCCTCAGTCTCCTCTTCTCCAAGCTAAAGAGACCCAGCTCCCTCAGCCTCTCTTCATAAGGGAGGTGTTCCACCTCCTTCATCATCCTCTCCAGCAGCTCCACATCCCTCCTGAACAGCGGAGCACACAACTGGACACAATACTCCAGATGTGGTCTCACCAGGGCAGAGTAGAGGGGGAGAAGAAACTCTCTTGATCTGCTAACCACCCCCCTTCTGATCCCCCCATGTTTAGGGCCATTCCAGGACTCACGGCTGTGATATACCTCTGCCACTGACCCTGTGCTTCCCCCTACGCTCCCTGCTCTCTGCCGTTCACACCCTCCGTGCCTCATTCCGGCCTCCCTCCAACGGTTAGTGCTCCAGGGCAGGGAAAGTATCTCATCCCCTCTTTGCAGTGGGCTGTGGCGAATCACTGGTGCTAAAGAAACGCCAGCTCCTGATGAAAGACATCAGGATCACAGGGCAGGGGCTGAGAGTATTAGTCATTTGGGAAATGGCTTTTGACTGTGTCAAAAAAGGCCAGGGGCAAGCGCTGCGGGGGTGAATCGTCATTACTGGGTGATCAGACAGTGGCGCAGGACATCAGCCCCCAAGTTACCTGAGTCAGGGAGAGGCACATTGTTCCCCAAAACCTCGCCACCACCCAACAAATGCACAGGCACCCCCAAAAACATGAAGGAAAGATGCAAGCGAACCTGCATGTCTAGGTGAGCATAAGGTTTAGAGCAGGTATAAGGCAAGGCTCTGCATCCACACAAGGGAAGAACATGGAGGTCTTTTTCGGGGGGCCACAGGGAAAGGTCCTTGGGATGAGTCTGCCAGCAGAACGGACAAAGTCTTGGCATTGTGCCTGTGGGAGGAGGGTTACCTTTGCAGAGTTCCAAGAAAGTGTGGGAGGGAGCCGGGGATTTGGTTGCCCATTATTCCACCTGGATGAGCCTTTAACAAAGTTAATCCTCACCAACAAGACCTAACAGTGAGATGTGGCTCACACATGTACTGCAGGGCACCCATGACATCAGGCGGTCCAGGCCCGTGAGTCCTGATCCCAGTGGATGGAGTAAGACATGACTACCTATCCCCGCTGCTATTCCTGTAGGGTCCTTGCTCCAGGAACACTCTCTCCCAATGCTGAGTGACCTGTAGCCTACCCCACAAACACTGCAGTCCTCAGTGGGTCAGGCATTTAACCAAAAGGAAGACACTGTGGTTTCAGGCACATCCAATGAGAACACAGACATTCTGCTTGGTACCTTCAGCAGTGCAAGTACCACCAGAGCAAGGCTGCTTCTGTGCTGCCTTACAGCCAGCACAAGCCCTCAGCACCTTCTCTAGTGACTGAAAACGAAGCTCTGAGGTGCAGGTACCACTCTCTGTACCTCAGGAGGAAGAGTTTGCTGAACTTGGTCACAACTTCTCCAGTGAAGTGATCCTGCTGTGGCAGGGGGATTGGACTAGATAATCTTTCGAGGTCCCTTCCAATCCCTAATGATTCTATGACTCTATGACTCTATGATGCCTGGATACATCCCTGCTCTGTTCCCCTTCAGGAGTGGATTATGACATCACCAGCTGCACAGCATCTCCCCATTATGCTAATGGACAATTATTGTCTTTTTCCTAGTGGGCTGTTGAGACTTTTTCACTTAGGTTTGGTGCAGACTTCACACCACCAAGAGCTGCATCTCTGACCCAAGGCTGACACTGTTAGAGCAACCTGAAGTTTCCTCCTGCTTCCCCAGTGCACGCCCCTGGGGTGACTGCAACCAGCATCTTGTCCCCAGCCCCTTTACAGAATACATTTATCCTGTTTTGCAATTCCTACCCCGTATCTTTTCACATTCTCTTTCCTATATGCACCTGACATTGCTAAGCAACATCCTCATCCCCTGAGCAGCATCACTCTGCCTTCTTGAGGGAACTACGCACATGAAAAGCTGCCGCCTGCAGCGCTGCTTCACTATTGACACTTCCAGAAAGCTGCGGTCTTGGCCACGAGAAACAACTTCAGGTCCAGAGTGTTCTGACAACAGAAAACCTACGAAATAAGCCAGCCCCAGTCAAGCAGCATGGCCATGGTGGGAACAGCAAAGCAGGGGAGTAAATTCACTTTCTGTGCCAAGAAACAGGCAACCAACAGAAACACAGCCTAAGGGTTTCAAAAATTCTGGAAGCCAGAGGAAAATGCACCCTACAAAAGCTTTTCTTTCCAGGACAAATTGTCTCAAGTCAGTCTCAAGTCAGACAGACACACAGACCACAAACCTCTGACAGGATCCAGCTGCCCTGATGGGCAAGAGCTGAACAGTTCAGCAGGCAGCAAAATCCAACAGCACTCAACCTGCTTTGATTGTCCTGTCATCCCACCTATGTTCAATCAAACTTGTTTCTCCAGCTTCATTTACAAATCTAGTGATTGCACTCAAAGCTATCAAGGGAACCCAGGAAGCAGGGGTCTGGTGGCAGAAGAAAAGCTGCATTGTCCCTTCATCTGAGCCACACCAGTTGCCTCCCACAAACAGCTTTTCAGAGAGCATTCTGACAAAGCAAGATGTGATCCTTCTGGGAGAAAGCTGTCCAAAAGGTGTAAGGGCCCAGGAGGATAAATGAGCTTTTGGAAAGGTCTGCTAAAAAGTAGATACCTCTGAGCTCTGTCCCCATCCATCCCCTGAGCTGTCAGTATTGCTCCAGCCCAGCATCAGACCTGTGCTCACTCTCCATGCACAGGAGAATCACTACAACGACCTTCAAAGAAGCTTCAAAGGCAGCTTTGCAGTGCCAACAGGTCAAAGCCCATCACTATTGCCTCTTCTCCAGTGCTTCCCTCTCTTTTCCCTCATCCTACCTCTTGCAACATGATGAGGGCAGCTTTGTTTGTACAGCTCTGGTTTATGGCTGAGACCACGGCTAAGCAAACACCTACAAGTGAGTGCCCACTCTGCTCTGGAAGTGGAAATTCAGCACAGATTGTCAATTGAACGTGCTCTGAGGAACCCAGGCCTGACCCCAGCTTTCACAACAGAAGGTAGTCAGAGCATCAATAGCAGTAAATCAGGCAATGGGAGATAAAGTTGCAATGAAGCCACCACTTGTCTTCTCTTGTGCACCCAAGACATCCCTTTCCTTCGGATCCTGCCTTTCCAGACCACCTAGAGGCACAAGGACCCTCTGCTACTGAGGCAGAGCTGCTCTGTATTTAGCTTTGGATACCAACCATTGCTCAGGTCAGACAGCACCAGCACCCAGTCCCTAATGGACTATTACAAGGGCAGTGTAGAGTCTGGCATCTGGGCAAGAACAACCCCAGGTACCAGTATAGGCTGGGGACTGATCTGTCAGCGGTGACCTGGGGGACCTGCTGGACAACAGGAAGACCAAGAGCCAGCAGTGGGCCCTTGTGGCCAAGACAGCCAATGGCATCCTGGGGTGCATCAAAAAGAGAGTGCTTAGTAGATCTAGATTGGTCCTCCTCCCCCTCTACTCTGCTCTGGTGAGACTGCATCTGAAATAGTGTCCAGTTCTGGGCCCCTCAGGTCAAGAAGGATGCAGAACTGCTTGAGAGAGTCCAGCACAGAGCCATGAAGATGATGAAGTAGAACACCTTTCTGATTGAGGAAAGGCTGAGGGAGCTGAGTCTCTTGAGCTTGGAAAAAAGGAAACTGAGGGGTGACCTCATTAATGTTTATAAATATATGAAGGGTGGGTGTCTGTGGGATGGAGCCAGGCTCTTCTCAGTGGCATCTAATGATAGGACAAGGGGCAATGGGTGTCAGGTGGAACATAGGAGTTTCCACATCAATATGCGAAGGAACTGCTTCACAGTGAGGGTGACAGACCACTGGAACAGGCTGCTCAGGAGTGTTGTGGAGTCTCCTTCTCTGGAGATGTTTAAAACCCACCTGGATATGTTCGTTTGCAACTTGGTCTAGGCAGTCCTGCTCTGGCAGGGGGATTGGAATAGATGATCTTTCAAGGTCCCTTCTAGTCCTTAATGTTCTGTGATTCTGCGAAGAGCATCTCCAAGCTTCCTAGCTAAATTTCAAGCCTGTTTTTCCACCCATGTGGACCAAAGGAATCTGACTTCAGCAAGGACAAACATAACCTAGAACATCTTTGATTTTTGACCACACAAAGAAAGACTCCAGAATGGCTCAAAGATGTCCTTAAGGATCTGGATTGAGGGGGATCTTGTGCATGGAGGAGTTACACTTAGTTTCAAAGAGTAGACAGGAGCCTGCAGATCAACCATGGCTTTGGCAACACGAAGAGCACTGTGAGCGCAGCTGGGATCACATAACACTTGGGTAACTTCTGCTGACAGTGGATGTCACCTCCAGGTGACATAATCTGTGTGATGAGTTATGCCATTCTTAAGAGCATTTATTTCAGGGCCTCTGCTAAGATACCAGTATCCATAGTGGACCTTTGTAGCAACAAACATCTGCAGCACGGGGCTGGCTTCGGCTTACATCTGGCAGCTGAGCACAGTGGCGTTACCTTGTGAAACGCTAGCAGGTCGGTACTTGCACAAGGGTTTGGTTACAAGATCCTTTATCATCAGTTAAGTTGGCATTGTTATTTTTGCAGAAGGCAGCCTGGACACTGCTCAGCCCTCTGATGCAAGCTGCCAGTGGCACTGAATGGAGGAGCAGAGAAGGGACACAACACAGGGTAGCTTTGAGCTACACATAATTTTATGTCTTTTTAAAGGCAAGCAAGAAAAGGGAAAGCAGTAGCAAAATGACAGCTGCCAGTGTATCAGAAACAGGTAAAAGCAGACATGCTGCAAGGACACACTGGCAGGGTGCACCCTTCACATGCTGCACCAGCTACCCCACTGAGGGAGCTGGGCTGGGGAGCACAGGGCACTCTTCAGCTGCAAAACCAGACTCTCTTTCCAGAAATATTCCAAAGCAGGAAATAAATAATCCAGTGAGGGGCCACATCTCTTGACAGCCCCAGGGAACAGGGATCGGGACCCTCCTGTTTGCCTGGTGTGGCAGTGGGGCTGGTGAAGCGAACATGAACTGCAGCATGCACGTCCGCCCTAGGGAAGTGCACAGACACATGCAGCAAGAAGAGTGTTCCAGCCCAACGCCTTTGAAGTCTGCTACACAGCAAGGTGAAAAGTGAGGACAGGCCAGTGAGAGAACAGGTGGAACTCCTGACACAAGCAACTGGTGCAGCAACTCGAATGTTGTCCAGCAGTTGTTAAGGGGACCCCAGTGCCAAAGAGCATGTTCTGAACAAAGGCAGACTGGCATAAAATACCATGAATGACCTCACTACTGAGGAAAATTACAACCATCACTGTAGGCAGACTGGGCAAATGCAGCATCTAGAGGATGACAGAACAAAAAGCAGCTTAAAAAATTAATCCCTAATTAACTGCTTCTGAAACCTGTCAAAATCACAAAATCACTCGCATCTCGTTTGCTAATGGACCTGCCAGCAGCTGCTTTGGCTCTAGAGGTCACGGGAGCAACAGAAAGTGCTGCTTTATTCTCAGGCTTGATATCCGTTTTACTCACTAAGCACGTTTATGTTTTCAGTTTAGGTGTAATCAGAAAGGATGGGCAGAGGATTTAACCTACAGCCACTGGCACAGGAGTGAGAAACAAGTCTCCTGTGATTTTAATACAGCAGACACATCTCAAAACAAGGGATGCTGCACACACATCTCTGTCCCGTAGGACACACTGTGCCTCCAAACACTGGATCAATAGGCTCTAGGTGGTCAGCACCAGCCCTGTGCCCCAGCTCTTACCGCAGCCTCCTTTCAAAATGCTTCAGAGAAAAGAGTTTCCTCTCTTGTGAGAAATAGTGAATCTCTCCCACTAAGCCATGGAACCACTTCCAACTGCTGGAGAGGCCAGGAGGTCTTGGAAACAACTGGTTAACATCCCATCCAAAAAGCTCTTTACCAAGTCCCAACTGTCAAAAGTTAAACTGCCTGGACAACAACATAAGGGAGTAGAACACCTCCCTTATGAGGAAAGGCTGAGGGAGCTTGGAGAAAAGAAGACTGAGGGGTGACCTCATTAATACTTATAAATACGTGAAGGGTGGATGTCAGGAGGATGGAGCCAGGCTCTTCTCAGTGTCATCTGGTGATAGGATGAGGGGCGATGGGTGTCAGCTGGAACACAGGAGATTCCACACAAATATGAGGAACAACTTTTTCACAGTGAGGGTGATGGAGCACTGGAAGGGGCTTCCCATGGAGTTTGTGGAGCCCCTTTCTCTGCAGACATTTAAAACTCGTCTGGGTATGTTCCTGTGCAACTTGGTCTAGGTGATTGTGGTGGCGGGATCGGACTAGATGATCTTTCGAGGTCCCTTCCAATCTCTAATGTTCTGTGATTCTGTGAAAACCCCTTGCCTTTCCAGTATCTACTGACATGAAGTCTGTTTGCTTTACCTCACATGTGATTCCTCCACATTTCGCTGTTGGAACACAGGTACTGCCTCCATCAGAAGAGGGGACGAAACTAGTATGTTCAGTCCTTCTTATTTCTGTCTTTTTCCATCAGGAATCCCCACCATCATTTCACATGAGAGGAATAACCAACACTCCTGCTCAGAGATGGGTCACCCAGAGCAGGCTGCCCAGGCCCACATCCAGCTGGATTTTGAACACCTTCATGAACAGAGACCCACCACCTCCCTGGGCAACCTGCACCACCTGTTCAACCACCCAACCCTGTGGTAAAACAAGTGTTTCAAGCAGAATTTCCTCCATTTCAGTTTACACCTCTCATGCCATCAGTGGGCACCACCAAGAAGAGCCTGCTTCATCTCTTCAATGCCCCATGCAGTACCCAAACATATTGGTAGAAATCCCGAGCCGCCTTCTCTCCAGGCTGAACCAGCCCAGCTCTTGCACTCTCTCTCTAGCTAACAGAGACTTCAAACTCTGGCAGCTCTTCACCAGATCTGCTCAAGTATGCCCACAACTTTCTTTGACTGGGGAGCTCAGTGCTAGACCCTGCACACCAGATACAAGCTGAGTGGATGGGAATAACATGGTCATTTTCGAATGTCTCCATGTTTCTTTGGGCTTACTAAACGCTAGAACAACAGCAGCTGTAGTGAGCTTTATTGTCCTAAGAAAGTGTCTTTCCAATGCACACTTCAGCCTGAATTTTCAAACCCTGACGTTTTCATGTGCACACAGCTTCCTTTCCTACAATGAACAGACACACTTTCAGAATTTTTACCCCATCTTTGTATTCTTTCCAAAATAAAAAGGCATTTGAACTCTTGAAAACAACAACAGATTCCACTGCTTTTCTCAACTAGGCACATAAATAGAGTAAAAAGTATGTGTGTGGGATTTAAAAGCCAGAAGCCTTTCCTATGACTGATTTATAAAAAGAGAATAGCCACAGATTAAACCAACTGTTCGGGACAAGCCCTTCTGACACCTCTCAGTGGCCTCAGATAGTCCACTTTTCTGTACGAGCTTCCACACTTTTGACCAGGCCTTCTCCCAGAACCTCAAAGTCCTCCAAAATTGCCTCCACATTGGGAATGCAGACTGGCTCATTGTTCAGAGTTGTCACCATCCTTCCCTTCATGCTGGAGACCTGCAGAAAACATACAAATATTGCGCAACTGAGAGAACTGCAACCTCTGCAAGCAGCGAACAAGAGAAACAAACTGCTCTCCTGCTTTGTCATGTCCAACCCCTGCCACACCACTACATCTGATTTTCTAAGCGTCACTTCTCAACACCATTACCGCTCATTAAAAAAGCTAACGAAGTGCTAGAGTGTCCCTTCCAGGGTCTTTTTGGGATTACCTTGGAGTCACAGCCCAAAGACTGCAAGACAGGGAGGAAAGTAATGGCCAGGGGCATGGTGCAGATGGGAAGAGCACAGGTTTGTGTCAGAGCCTGTGTAAACAGAGCATATGGGGTATGTAAAAGGACCACACCATAACGCTGAGTAAGAGCTGCCCAGGTTCAGCTCTGCTTTGCTCTTTGGTGGGTGCAAGACCTAGAGTAGGAAAAGATCTTTGGCTCCATCAGAGGAAGAAAGAAAACCATGTTTAATCAAGTCACGTTCAGCTCAGATATAGGCATCGCCTCTTCTCATTTCACCACTGTGAATAATCGGGTTTCACAACTGAAGCTAAACTGAATGGCCAATGCCCTGTGGCCATGAAGAGACTGCAGATAAATCACCCAGAGTCTGACAGCAAAAGAACCTGGGCTGCCAACTCTGAGCCATGAGTCACTAGTTTCTTTGCGTCTTTCCTTCATAGAAAGCATCATGAATCACTCCAGTGTGCCTCATACCTAGCTTAATCTACAGTGTGCCAACTCCTACAGTGCAGCTGGTACATATCTCCATACATTGACAGGACACAGGCGTTATGAACACAGGGTTGTCACCCCACCTTCTTGAGGGTCTGGCACTTGTGGGCAAGACACCCAAAGCCATGTGAATGGGACAGACAGCAGCATACACCAAATGGTTTTAGCTAACACAGTATCATCCACCTCTGAGAAGGTGACCAAAGAAGAGCACTTGGGACCGACAGCTTTGCTCTGACCCATCGTTGTGGTGGACACATGATCCTTCTCAGTTTTGCTGATGGCTGAGGACACTGTGGCCACAGCCCTGTCTTGGTTTCATTATTTCTAAGAAAGAAGAGAAAGATGAGCTCCATTTCTCAAAAGGCCTTGAGGTTGTTGAGAGAGAAGGTAAAGCAATTACAATCAAGAGAACAAGCCTTCTGAGGTTTCACGGCATAGAAGCAACTTGGAGCTTAAAACTTGTGATTAAAAAGTGAGCCTGAAACATAAAGCTTAACACTCACCTTAAAAGGCTGAGGCTGAAAGCTCAAAGGTTTCCACAAAACTGCAATCACTTCTCCACCATGCTTGTCATAGAAGAACAAGGCGAGATCGCTGAAGGCATCCTGGGTAGAAAATGAACCAAAGTTGTGCCAGACATCATCCTTACAAAAGAAAGACCCTCCTCTCCTTTGAGGAGAGACTCAGGGAATTGGGGCTGTTAAGTCTGGAGGANTCTCCAGAGAAAGAGACTCCACAATCCCCCAGGCAGCCTGTTCCAGTGCTCTGTCACCCTTACAGTGAGGAAGTTCCTTCGCATATTGATGTGGAACCTCCTTTGTTCCTGTTGACACTCACTGCTCTTTGACCTATCATTAGATGCCACTGAGCAGAGCCAGGCTCCATCCTCCTGACACCCACCCTTTACATATTTATAAACATTAATGAGGTCATGCCTCTGTCTCCTTTTTTCCAATTTAAAGAGAGCCAGCTCCATCAGCCTTTCTTCATAATGGGAGAGAACACTTCATAAGAGGTGTTCTACTTCCTTCAACATCTTTGTGGCTCTGTGCCAGACTCTCTCCACCAGTTCTGTGTCTTTCCAGAACCTAGGGGCCCAGAACTGGACACAATATTCCAGATGCAGTCTCACTTGGAGGCCAGCATCCTGAGCTCTGCAATCTGTGCAACCGTCGTATCAAAAGCTTCTTCTTCCCCCAGAATAAACCCCACATATGCTGTCAGCACACAACATCCCAAAAGGACCGTAACTGCAGAAATTTTAAGTAACACCAAGTCCTGTGTGATGCAAAGAGATTGAATGTTCAGTGGAGGCACCGCACGAGTCCTTGATGCTGTGTTTCAGTGGCTGTGTCAATAAGTAGTTCCTTTGGTGGTGCTGGGCAGCAGAGCTCAACATGAGATCTTGCACAAAGAGATGACTAAAGTCCCAACTCTGATTTCTGCCAACCCCATGCAAGCTGGATGCTCAGTGCTGTGTGTAGGCACGTGATGAGCCATGTGGTGGAAGCACAAAATGCTGCGCACAAGCAGCTTTACAAACCCAACTGTCTGGCCTTTCAGCCCAGCACCCAACACAGTTACCCGAAGATAAGCAACCCAAGCACAGCAGACCAAGACAGCTAAGAAGCTGCTCTCTGACACCTGGTGGAGACTGGTGAGATTAACGTCAGGCCCACGTTTACCAGAGAGAGCAAACAGCCCCCAGCATCAGTACAGGGCAAGTTTCTGCTCAAGATCTCACCAGCTTTGGAATCACCTACAGAATGAAATCAAACCTTCTGCTCTGTCTTCAGACTTGTCCGCCACCCCCTTAGTTTCCCAGCTGCAACTCCTCCCCACTCTTACAAAGAGGGATCATTGCAGGCACCACTGCATCCTGCACTTTTCCAGAGGATGCGCATGAAAAAGAAATCAGCATCAAAGGCAAGCTTAACAGGGGTTTTGAAAGGACATACCAGGACTGCAATAAGAGAAATAGGTGGATGGGGCTGGTGTTACCAGCAATCCCAAAAGGTGGGATGGTATTTTAAGAGTAAAGGCTTGATAAGCAGGGAAGGGTGGTGTCTGCAACCTTCAAAACCAGGTATTTGAGTTCTACTTGAAGTGTCACAAGCAGAGGGCAACACAATTAGGCCATCCATCTAGGAAGCTCCTGAAACCAACCAGGTCATCACACTTCATGTGATCTTCACAGGGGCATGGCTGGTTAAAGCATTATCTTGTCAAACCGGGTAGGAAAACCACTGTCTAAAACTACATTGAGGAAGAGGCAACTCATCCTGGCACTTCTCTGCTGAGAGTGATGGGTTACACTCAGAGCCCAGTCAACGTGGAACCTTCTATGTTCCAACTTACAATTGTTGCCCCATGTCCTGTCACTAGATGACACTGAGGAGAACCCGGCTCCATCCTCATGACACCCACCCTTCACATATTTAGAGACATTAATGAGGTCACCCCTCAGTCTTCTCTTCTCCAAGATAAAGAGACCCAGCACCCTCAGCCTCTCCTCATAACGGAGGTGCTCCACCTCCTTCATCATCCTTGTTGCCCTACGCAAGACTCTCTCCAGCAACTCCACATCCCTCTTGAACTGAGGAGCCCAGAAGGGGACACAATACTCCAGGCGTGGTCTCACCAGGGCAGAGTAGAGGGGGATCTGCTAACCACCCCCTTTCTGATCCACCCCACGATGCTGTTGGCCCTCTTGGCCACAAGAGCACGCTGCTGGCTCATGGTCATCCTGCTGCCCACCAGCTCCGATCATGCTGACCACCAATGTGCAGTTTTCTGAACCAAGCAGGAACGGTGCATGTGAGAACCTGAAAAAGCCCCACTACTCTGCAGTGCAAGGTCTCAGAGAAAGGTACTCTTTTACAGGCACTTGCAGGAAAGGAGCCTTCCCAGGTTCAGCTGTTTTCCTGCTAAAACTATGCTTCAGCCTGATACCCAGCACCTTTTATCCAGATGGCCAAGAGCAGAACTCTCAATACCCTGGCAAAGGACAAGCTTCTGCACCTGCGCAGCACGAAGCATTGCTAGCTGTGGGCCAGCTCTACTGAGCTGCCGAGGTGCACATTCAATTCCTGAGAACCTGCAGCATTAGAGGAGTCTGGTGTATTAGTCACCGCACTTCTGTTTGTAGAGATTTGGGGGAGTAAAAGCAAACGATGCTGGCCTCCATTTCCCCATCCCATGCTTAGTGCTCCTGGGCTTGCCTGAGCCTGTCAACACCTCCCCAAGAGAAAGTTTAAGAGAAAATGGAGAAAAGTCATGGAGTGCATTTGAACACCTATTCCCTTCTCAAGCTGCTGTATCTTTGATTGTTAACAGCCCACTGAAAGCTCTCCCTGCTCAGGAGCAAAACCTACAGCTTGCTCCCATCACAGAAACATAGGGGAGCTGCAAGCTCAAGGCTGTAATGCCAAGAAGCCTCATTATCCAGGGAAGGGGTACCTGGTGCCTGGAAGAAAATTAGCTCAAGGTCTGGAAGAAGCCAACTGGGCTGTTCAAAAGAAAAGATGGAGAAAGGAGGTGAGTACAACAATGCCCTGAGCTAAAACGAGATTACTGGATTAAACAGCTTGGGCTGAAGCATGGATTTTGCCATGAGGTGGGTGTTCACTGCTAGTTAAGCAATTATATTGTTGTTTAGGGGTGGGGTTTTTTGGCCTAACCATTTACCCACCCATTTTCTCAATGTTCCTACCTATACCCGCAGATTGGACTCATTGCATCACAGCTGCTGGAAAAAGAGGAGCCATGTGAGGAGGTCTCTACACCCAAAATGCATCTAGAAGCATTTCCTGGTGCAACATCAGATCAAGTAGCAAATTTACCAACCAAAGTTTTCTGTGCTTAGAGTAGTTTAAGCGTTCTCAGTGGAGTCTACCACTTAAAACCCTGCTAAAGCTACTTATTCCTACAAATTACTAAATTTCTGGTTAATATTTTAATGTCCTTGTGATCCTACTGCGACCTGCTCCTGATACTTGCAGGTTATGTGATACATGGTCTTCCCCCATGCCCAAACAGAGAAAGGAGCACTGCCAGTAAGACTAAGCTGGGGTTACCCTATGTTACTGAGGTTTCAAAAGAAATCCGGGTATCAGGCCTGAGATACAGCTGGTAAAAAGTATTTGAAACTATCAAAATTTTTCCACTTCAAGTGCCTCATCAGAGCCACAAATGCATCATCATCTCATTGGGTTTCAAGCAGCAGCAGAAAAATACAGCAAGGAAAAAAGTCATCTATATTCTCATGGCTGCATCAGAAAACAAGTCCAGTCCACCAACTCACCGAAAACTTTGGGAATAAAGTCTTCAGTCACTTTCTAGGAGACACATCCTACAGGATTCAGAAGAAATGCAGCCACAAGTACCTTGTCAGCTCACCTAAGGAGTAGAAGGCACTGAGACCTCACTAAGGACATGTGTGCCTGTTTATGCATCCATCCCCATAGCTGGGCACTACGCTAAGGTCACAAAACTGCTCCACAGCTGTATATAAGCAGGTATTTCCTGACTCCTTTGTCCCTCCAAGGGTGCAGATCCAGACAGGAAGGTTTCCTCTATGCTTTGATAGCCTAAACTGCTTTTTCAGTTTGTCTCTGCCTGTCTGGAGTAACCGTAGGAGGAGTCAGCCCTGTCAGTGAAAACAGGAAAAGAGCAGTCCAACCTGAAAAGAATTCACCAGCTTCAGCTACATCCCATAACCACAGCTTATGCATTATAAAGAGTGAGAATTTTTAATATCATTAATTCCTTCCTAACATGCAGCAGCAAGACACACATTCCTACACCGTGGGAGGAAGAAAAGAAAGGGCTGTAAGCCTTCCGGATAGGTCTTGTCTGAAGGTGCAAGAAATGCAAAACACTGCTTTAAGAGGGAAGGATGTTTACTGTAAAGTAGGAAACATTTTCTTTATCATCCACTCAGGAAAGATCTCCAGTGTACAATATGGGCAGCTCCTGTGCCAGGAGCTCTCCCGCATCAGGCATGCACATCCAGAGAATGCTACTTCTCCATGAGTGAGAGCATTTCATGTCCAGTGACCTAGTGAGACTAAAGAGCCAGCACGGTGTTTCAACAGCCATTACAGAAAAGCAGATTGACAGGGCACAGTGAGCTTCGTATGACTTTCCCTACTGTGAGAGGACAGTTCTGGACCTCTAGGAGGTGACAGACCCTTTGGGCTTTGTGAGGTACTAAATGCAGCACACGCATCCATACGTCCTGTGTCCTCTGGATCATCACTTGAGACCAGAGGACAGCCCTTCCCTTCCAGCCTTGGTAACCTCTTTGATTTGTGATTAGTGACCTCTCAGAAGCCAACAGGCTGGACAGGAGAAAAGTGGGTCTCCTGGTTACTGGCACAAGGACACTAAGGAAGATGCTAGTCCCTGTCCTCTCAATGAATATGCCCAGGCACTTCAATTCCTTTTCCATGGGGCAAGCTCAGAAAAGGGCAGATTATTTCTTCTCAGCACACAGAGGAAAACAAAACTGTGCAGCATCACTGCACAGATGTCTCCCTTTGCTACTGTCAATCCACCACAGCTACACTGTTAGCCTCAGCTACAGCCCTGCTGCTCAATGCTGTGGCTTGTGCTACTTAAGGGATCCCGAATCACCCTTAGTCAAAGCCAGCCTGTTCTGCATCCGAGTGCCTTCTCATCTAAAATCTCTCGTAAGGAAGGATTCTCTATGATCACCACACTCATTCTCAGTACCAACTTCTTGTATTATCATCAACCCCAGGGTTCCCACCCTGCAGAACAAGATGGAGCTGAACACTGCTTAGAGAGGCAGAAGCCAGGTGACAAGAAATACAGGGGCACCGGAGAAGCCACTAAACAGAGATGGGTCAAAGCACAAAGCCAATGCAATAGTCTCGCCTTTAAGCAGTGACACTGGTACACTGAGACACGCAGCCAAATCATTTCTGATGGAGTAGTTTCTACTAATCACTCAGCATCACCTGCTTGCCGATAACCCTGCAGGACAAAGTCATGCTTTGAGGTCTTCTAACATAAGTGGACATGACTCAGTTATATGAAAGCAGGTGCAGCATCACCTCCATGACTTTTCCAGAAGAAACACTCTCTACTCAGAAAGAGATACTCAACATCTTCTTCAAGTCTGCCTGCTGTTGATATGGAAGCCAAGAATCACGGAATCATAGAATCATTAGGGATTGGAAGGGACCTCAAAAGATCATCTAGTCCAATCCCTGACACAGCAGGATCACCTAGACCAAGTCACACAGGAACACATCCAGGCGGGTTTTAAACATCTCCAGTGAAGGAGACTCCACAGCCAGCCTGTTCCAGTGCTCTGTCACTCTCACTGTGAAGAAGTTCCTTCTCATATTGATGTGGAAACTCCTATGTTCCAGCTTACAACCATTGCCCCTTGTCCTATCACTAGGTGACACTGCGAAGAGCCCAGCTCCATCCTCCTGACACCTACCCTTCAAATATTTAACTGACACGGCAAGATACCTCTGATAAAATGGTCACCAGAGAACACAGCCAAATCCATCTCAGAGCTTTCAAGAGGAGGACAGATGCCCCTACATAGGGCTGCTGAGACAAATTTCAGGTTCCCTGCCCCACAGCTCAGTCTTCTGAGAAACCTGTGACCAGTTCCTGCTCTTGCTCTCTTCTGAGCACCATCAAGTCAAAGAACAAGAGACAGCAATTGAACACAACACTGCACCCAATGCAACATGACCTTTACTCATACCCATGTTTCTTCGTTGGGATGTTAGTGCACTCAATTTCGGACCAGCTGTAACTTGTAACAATCAAACCCTGTTCTGAATCTATTATTACCTGTGTTAGAGAAAAAAGGCAGTACAAATTCACTCAGCTGGGATGTCACTATTGGCTGGGCCAATTAAGATGTAGTTCCTTAAAGGATAATGAAAGCTGCTTTCCAAGGAAGTCTTCTCTGCACCTTTCACAATCCTGAAGACATTTGTTGACATCAAGTTGACCAGAAACACAAAAAATACCTACGAACAGTGACACACCCGAATGAGTTTCCCGACTGACTGCTTCAACACATAGTCAGATCTGCTGCTTCTTCAAAGCAGAAAAGCACTGGCCACCTCCTCCACCACACCCTTCCAGAGAAAGAAGCACCACTACTTGTGGGGAAACCATGGGACAAATGTAAAGTCTTCCTAAATTTAAAGAGGCCTTGAGTGCATTACTGTCTCTCACATCCTCGTCCCCTAAGACTGTCCCAACTTGCTGTGGGTGGGTGACAAGACTGAGCTTGCACTGGCAGAATATTGAACGCACAGCAGATTCCCATGGGCAGAGGTCATCATGCAGTGCAGCCAGCCGGCAGCTTGGGAGGTAACAGAGTGAGGAAACCTTCAAACAAACCATTGCAAGTTTTCTTTGCCCACCTCCTACACCACCTAGGTGAAAGAGGAACTTGAATCAAAAAGGCCAGCATCTTCCAGCCTGAACAGCAGTTTCAGTTCAAGTATCTCTTTCACAGAATCACAGAACATTAGGAATTGGAAATTATCTCGAAAGATCATCCAGTCCAATCCCCCCACCACAGCAGGATCACCTACATCAAGTCACACAAGAACATGTCCAAGTGTTCCACCTTACACCTAATACCCCTTGTCCTATCATTAGACGACACTGAGAAGAGCCTGGCTCCATCCTCCTGACACCCACCCTTCACGTATTTGTAAACATTAATGAGTCAGTCTCCTTTTTATCAAGCTCAAGTGAGCCAGCTCCCTCAGCCTTTCCTCATCAAGGAGATCTTACACTCTCTTCATTGTCTTTGTGGGCTCTGAACTGGACTCTCTCCAGTACAATCTGTGTCCTTCTGGAAATTAGGGGCCTGGTTCTGTGTCCTTCTGGAACTGAGGAGCCCAGAACTGGACACCGTATTTCAGATGTGGCCTCACCAGGGCAGCGTAGAGGGGGAGCAGAACCTCTCTTGTTCTACTAACCATCCCCCATTCTGATCCACCCCAGGATGTCATTGGTTGTCCTGGCCACAAGGTTCCATTGCTGGCTCATGGTCACCCTGTTGTCCACCAGGACCCTCAAGTCCCTTTCTCCTACACTGCTCTCCAACAGGTCAGTCCCCAACCTATACTGGTACCTGGGGTTCTCTTGTCCAGATGCAAGACTCTGCACTTGCCCTTAAATTTCTTCTCATGTAGCTTTCCAGCCTGTCCAGGTCACCAAACACTCAGACACAATGGTGGGAAATCTCCATCCCCAGAGACAGCATTTGACAGGACTGGCCTCTGTGCAGCCCACTCTAAAGTCAAAGTTTGCTCTGCCAGAGAGGGGAATGTGGTCAAAGATCTCTGCACAACCCTTCCCACTAAAGCCAGCTGACAATTCCTACAGCAGTTCTGACACTACTTGCAGCACTTGTATTAGTCAGGGATAACCACTCTTGGAAGCCAAGCTGGGCTTTGAAAGAAGGGCAGCACTAAAAACCACTTCTCTGCACACTAACATTTAACTCAGCTACCATTCTTGAAACTGGGAGGGGCCAAATAAGCAGAAGAGTGAATATCTGCAAAGCACTGGCTGCCCAGATCCAGCATGTGGCCACCCAGCATCTTGCACAGTATCTCAGCTTGCGGATGCTTTGTCACGTTCCCACAGTGGAAATGTGGTTTGATGACTTTGGACAGTGGTGTTCTCTATATTCCCACGTTTCTAACTTCCCCTGCATCATGCACCTGACCAGACACAGAGAAACCATCTGTAACTGATATTCAGCCTGTGTGGCTCATACAACCACTTGCCTAGCAGCAGAATCCCCACTGCTACTATGCCATGGATTGCTGTACACCAGCCCAGGTGAAAACCTGCCCAGCGTGCACCACAGCTGGTGCAAGAAGCCGTGAAAAGTCAATTAACTGACTAGAGACAAACATTTTTGTGCTGAAATAAAATACTCTTCAGCAAAAGCTCCAGGAGTTTTGTATCTGACGTCACGTTCACATCAAGAAGCGCTCCTACTTCCACGGAAATAGTGGGACAATCACCAGGTCTTCTGCTGAAGGATTTCAGAGACACAAAAAGCGACCATCCCATGCAAAATACATGAAGACGTCAAAGCCAGGTCATGCAGTGGCAGACATCCTGAATACCAGAAGCCCCCTGAGTCTCCCCAAGGGGCTGTACTTACCCGCAGCTCCTGGAGGTAGCACTGTACAGGGTCATAATCCACCACAGGAAAGAGGATGTTCACGGCAGCGCTGTTCTTCACCACACCCCGGGAAAACGACTTCAGTGGCTGGTCCACACTCTCCAGATGCCGAGGAATCTGGTTTGGATTCAGATGGATTAAAACATCATACGAGTCCAACGGAGGGCGGAAAACCATCTGCAGGGAGACAAGACCAGTGCCAATCAGTACAGGACACAGGCAAGCAGGAGATGAGAAAGGTTTCCCAAGTCACTGTTTGCACTTCATTGCCACCCCCCTAGAAAGAAGTAAACCGAAGCCAGAATTTTTGTGAGATTAATGTCAAACATTTGGCAAAACACTGCCCTGGTTTTGCTGGGATAGAACCACAGAATCCATTTTATATTCAGGAAAGCTGCATTTTTTAGAAGACTGCAGCACAAAGTTGGTAAGATGCTTTGTTTTCACTTGTGGCCAGCCATGGGTGGGTCTACATGGCCATCAGGGTCTTTAGTCAGAAGAGGTTGCCAGGGAGGCAGTTGAGGCCCCATCCCTGGAGATATTCACAGTGATGCTTGACAAGGGTCTGGGCAACCTGATCTATTGAAGGATGTCCCTGCTCACTGCAGGGCTGATGGACTAGATGATCTCTGGAGGTTCCTTCCAACCCAGACAATTTTATTGATTCTATGAAAAGCAGGAGGAGCAAAAGTCGGGGCGGCTGACCCAGACTGGTCAACAGAATCATTTCACACCACAAACACCCCTATCTCGATAATACTGGGGACAGCCTCTTCCTCTCAAAGACTGCCACCTCTGGACTGTCTTGCCCATTGCTGGTCCCAGCACTGACTCTCCTATGTGCTGTTAACTGTCATGTTTGCACTGGAGCTGTGGTGCGAAGCATTCACTGCTGGGAGTGTGCAGCTCACCACCAGTGGAGGGGCTGAGCGCACCTGATACAGAGTTAATATGAATATGACAGTATTTTCACTACTATTTTATTAAATCTATTTCAACCCATGGGTCTCCTCTACTTTTCACAACACCCCTTCCCAAGGTGGAGGGCAGGGGTGGAACATCAATGTGTGACAGAACAGGCTAAACAAAGAACAGAAAAATCAAAGCTAAGCTCCAGCCCATACTGGCCACCCCTCTGCGCTCAGGCACGTCTTCATTCTAGCACAGGCTCTGCTCATGTTGGAAAGATGTGACCCTCACACACCTACACTCGTGCAAGTGCTCCAGCAAAGACACCGTCAAGAGCAAGGTAGTTCCCCTACAGCCATCTCCTGGTGAATGGGCTAAACATTCTCTGGACCACCAAAGTGCACAATAAAAGAACACATGACCCTGCCCAACTGTACAGCAAGCTTGACACCTACAGAAAAGAGATATCCTCTAGGCAGAAGGGAGATACCCTAGGCAGAAGGACCACACTGTCTACATTATTGGTTTCCCAGGTCAGCAGACAAACGTAACTGCTGTCCCTGGGACTTGGGGATGGTGCCTTGTAGCGGGTTGGGGATTCTCCACTAATTTTAGCAAGTAAGGTCTCGATGACATCTCGGACAAATTTGCCAGACAATGAATGGCTTAGGATACTGGATAAAAGTTTATTAACCTAACTGTATACAGACAAAGAAAAAAAAGGAAACAAAAAGAATAAAACAAATAAAAACCAGCAAGTTGGTGCACTCAAACCTAGAAACTGCGTCAAACATGCCATTACACTATCTGAGGAAAATACCATGGGAAGTTACTATCGTTTGGGCCTTGGGTCACGACAGAGATCTGGGCAACAACAACAGCATGCAAACCGGAGACGAGCCACCGCTCTCTCCCTTAACGCCCCAATTGCACCCCAGTGTGGGCGGCATGCATTCCAACAACAAAACCCCTGTCTCTGTCCTCCCGATCCAAGATTTAAGGAGTCTCAAATCCTTCGGCTTTCCAACTATGCACGAAGGGACCTCCCCCAAAACTTAAAAGCACCCCCAGTCTTCCTCAGCGGCAGGAAATGACACACAGCTTCTCTTCCCGTTGACCAGTCTCTCCAAAATGGCAGCGGTCCATCGCTCAGTCCCAGTCACGTGGGGGATCCAAAATGGAGGCACGTTCATCGCTGGATCAACAGGGCAACGCCCACACTCCACAGTAGGCCGAGAGGATTCTCAAGGCCCTCTCCTCTCTTCTCTCCTCCTGTCTCAGCTCCAGGGGGGAAGAGGGGGCACCCCAGCATACCACAACGTTACCAAAATGCTGAAGCTGCGCTGTGGGAGGTGGCTGCACGCAGTCTTGCTTTTCCCAGATCGCCCGGATCATGGTGTCAGGTTCAGGCCCGAGGCAAAAGGGCTGCGCGGAGCAGGGGGCACAGCGGCACAAATCAGGGTCTTCCCACGACCACTGAAGAACCGCGGCAGACGCGAAGGCTGTCCATTACTGGACGGGGAGCGGTGCAAACCGGCGCGTCCTCCATTCCAAAAGCAGCGGAGCCACTGGAGAACCTGCGGCAAACTTCACAGCTAGCGCCGGGGCGGGGAGAGCTTACAAGTGCGTCTCCAGACCGCGGCACATCGGCGCTACTGGAGCCCGAGGTGAATCACAGCTGGCAGTCCGGCCGAGGACATGGGGCTACGCGAACACGGGGCATCTGCTCTTCCCGCAGTAGCGGCTGCAATCGCTGAAAAGCCGCGGCCGAGCCGCATCCCGTGCCCTTCCCCCCTCCCCGCCACCGTCCCGAGAACGGACGGGGCGGGGGAGCGGGGGGCGCTCGGCTGAGAAGCCGCAGCCCAAGAGGGCCTGCAGCACACACGAGCGGGCTACATACTTCCTCCTTCTTCTTCCTTTCTTCACTTCCTGACTTTTCTCTAAACAAACCGCCCGCTCTGCTTTTTCATAGGCTAACCCAACACGGACATCCGGGGCAGGTCCAGGACCAGCGACACCTTCCCCCAGGACAAGTCCCCTGCGGGGGAGGGGTCCTCCAAAACAAAACAACTCCTTTTTCTTTTCTTCTTCATGAAAGCAGAACTGCTGTATGTTTGAAAACGCTAGCAATTTTCAAACCACAACATGCCTGGAGAAGATCCTTCCACAGGACCAAGGTGATCCTTTCTAGTCCTGACCAACCACCCTAGGAAGGCCATCTGAGTGTACAACAGTGGGGTGGGCAGTTGAGAGAGAGCTTATCACCTGTGGCAGATTCCCAGAAGGAAGAGGGGAATCAAGAAAGTAACAGGAGCCAAATGACACCCAGGGGATGTGAGGGCTCTGTAACAAAGGGACAATCCTGTCTGTCCCAAGTTAAGTTGCCCCAGAGGGCAGCAGCACCTTTCACCAAACAGACAAGAGGATAAAACACGCCTGGATACGTTCCTGTTATCTAGGTGACCCTGCTCTAGCAGGGGGATTGGACTAGATGCTCTTTCAAGGTCCCTTCCAATCCCTAATGTTCTGTGATTCTGTGGTTCTGTGAGACCAAGCTCCATTACAGAGAGTAGCAATCCCAGAAACATAAATGTCTGAGTAGGCAGAATCTGGCTCTGTGGATGCAGCTGTATTAAAATGGAAAAAACTTACAGCCATGTGTATGTTTTCATGGAATAAACAATGTGGAGACATGAACAGAAGTGTGGGACACCACACAACTTGGCTCTGGTATAAAGTCCACTGCTCAGAGATGTTTTACAGCCTGGCTGGGGCAATACACACAAAGAACAACAGTGATGAGTAAAATCCCGGTGCTGGTCCATGCAGACCCCCCTTCCCACATTGCTGACCAAGTCCATGGCTTATTGTACTTCCCTGGGTGAAAGGAATTAAGCTCACAAACATGTCTGCATCTGCACAGAAGTAGGTTTTTCCCTCATCCCCGCCCCAAACTTTGCTTACAAATCTATTAGAAGCCCTGGGAAGAGTGTGCCATCTTTATCCCCAAAGAACATTGCAGGCCTGGGAGGACACTGGTGCAGGTGAGAGGGGTACCCTGGATATGGACAAATATCCCACTGTAGTAGCCAAGAGAAGGGGAGAAAACAGGAGCACCAAGAAAGGGTGCGTCATAGTGTTAGGAGCATGGCATGGACAGGTGATGGCTCATTTCAGGAGCTAGCTACAGCTGAGCTACAGGTGAGCAACACTGCACCTCTGGAACTTCAGTCCTGCATCCAGTCTGCAGCTGCAACATACTACACATTCACCTCTCCACAGCCTTACAGCACACACTGCTCCCACGTCATGTAGATAACACCCCTGCTTCCAGTGCAAAACGCAGCAGAACTGAAATCAGTATCAGTTAGTACCCTTCATATTTCACAGAACACTAGGGATTGGAAGGGACCTCGACAGATCATCCAATCTAATCTCCCACCATAGATCAAGTCAGAGGAACATATCCAGGCGGGTTTTAAACGTCTTCAGACAAGACTCCACAACTCCCCAGGCAGCCCCTTCCAGTGCTCTGTCACAGTATCACAGTAATGATAAGGTTGGAAAAGACCTTAAAGATCATCCAGTCCAACCTAAATCCAAAGAAACCCAGTAATCCTAACATCTAGATCATGCCATTCAGCACCTCATCTAGCCTAACCTTGAACACCTCCAGGGACAGTGACTCAACCACCTCTGTGGGCAGCCCGTTCCAAAACCGGATCACTCTTTCAGAGAAAAATCTTCCTAATGTCAAGTCTAAACCTCCCCTGATGGAGCTTAAGACTATGACCCCTTGTCTTGTCTCCAGTAGCCAGGGAGAAAAGACCAACCCCTGCGTGACTACAACCACCTTTCAGTTAATTATAGACAGCGATAAGGTCACCCCTGAGCCTCCTCTTTTCCAGACTAAACAAACCCAGCTCCCTCAGCCTCTCCTATGAGAGAGAGGGGCTTATCTTCCAGCCCCTTTACCATTCAAGTTGCCCTTTTTTGGACTTGTTCCAGCACCTCAACATCTTTCTTACACAGAGGGGGCCAGAACTGAACACAATACTCCAGGTGTGGTCTAACCAGTGCCAAACACAGGGGAAGGATGACCTCCCCTGACCTGCTGGCCACACCATTCTTGATGCAGGCTAGGATGCCATTGGCCCTCTTGGCTGCCTGGGCACACTGCTGACTCATGTTAAGTTTGCTGTCCACTAACACCCCCAAGTCTCTCTCCACCTGAGAACTCTCTAAGAACTCCATTCCCAGCCTATAGTTTTGCCTGGGATTGTTATAACCAAAATGTCACCCTCACTGTCACTATAATAAATAAGTTCCTTCTTATATTGATGTGTAACCACCTCTGTTCCAGCTCACACCCGTTGCCCGTTGTCCTACACAGAAAAACCCCACTGTATGCTGTTTTTTTCTAATGTGAATCTGTGATATCTAACAGTAACAGCACGAGTCTGAGTAACAAGTGACAGCAAAACAGGACACAATCTGAAGTTGCGCTAAGGAACTTTAGATTAGACAAGACCAGACATTAGGAAAAATCTCTTTACTGAAAGGGATACCAGGCTTTGGAATGGCTTGCCTGGGAAGGTGGTGGAGTCCCCATCCCTGGAAGTATTTTAGAGTCATGCAGACACGGTGCTGAAGGATATGGTTTGGCCCACTGCTTGTCACTTCTAGGCTAATGACTCGGCTTTTCTCACAAGGTTTGCTTTCCAGACTCTTCAGCAACCTTGTTGCCCTTCTTTAGACCCACACTAGCACCTCAATGCTTTCTTGTGTTGAGGTGCCCAAAACTGAACACAAGTCTTCCCAGCTTCAATTGTCTAGGTCACTACTTGGTCACCAACAAGTTCCCTTCCAAAAAACTTACGTATCTTCCTTCAAAGGTCAAATAAAATGTGTCAACATCTCCTGGGTCCATTTCAGAAATGGACTTTTGAACTTATAAACAAAATCAATAAAACAAAACCACAGAGAAAACGAAGTTAGTCTACTCCTCTGCTCAAATCAAAGTACCATTTTGCTGCAGTGTCTGTTAGCATCCTAACAAAAACTCTGATACCTGGAGTTTGGTTAGGCTCCAGCACACAAACGAGATTTGCGCAGCTACACCAAGACAGAGTCTCCCAGAGGAGACATTTGCTTGAGCCACAGACGTACAATTGCAGGTTTGCTCACATCCCACGAAAACCACAGAATACAAAATAAATCTATTGTAGTCGGTGAAGTTTCATCCCAAGCTGCTATGCAGAGCTGGGTTCCCCAGAAACGGGGTAACACGGTAGGGCAGCAGCCTCCATGCTCCCATCCCAAGGCAACCACGTATGGCCATAGCCTGAATCCTAGCAAAACATCACAGTGATCAACACCAAACATTGGTGTGGCTTTGCCAGAGCCTGAACACCTTTGTGCTGGCATCCCAGGGGGTTACCTTGACATCCTGGCTGTTGAGCGGGTCCATGAGCTGCTTCTCTAGGGCATGGACAGACTCTGAGGCCAGAATGAGAAGGCGCTGCAGGATCTGTGGAAAGAAGAAAGCCAGTCCTGGATGTAGCAGAGACTCAAATCAACCACAGAAGCAGGGAAATGGCCCCCAAGCTGATAACCACTGGCAAGCAAAGACAGAGGGCTCAGCTAACCTGTGCTGAGGGCCGCTCTTGGGTCCACATGGAGCTCCACTGGTCCTTAGGGGTAGCAACGAACATGGCAGGAAGACGAGAGCGAGCAGCCACAAATTTGTTCTTGATCTCTGTGCAGTCACTGTCTGGAGAGGGCAGGTGGACGGGTGAGATACTCTGCCCTATACACAACCCTCTGGCCTCCTTGCCCACACATTACAGGCCAAAAAAGAGCAGTGCAACAGGCTCTACTCTCTCCTATCCTCTGAGCCCAAGTCCACATGCAACCAGAGCTCCACCACCTCAGGCTGCATCTGGTCTCACACTTCCCTTAGCATCTGCCTGCAGGACATTTTGGAGACAGAATGCAGAGCTACATAGATCTTTCATTTCAACCTACTCAGATAGGTCTAGGCACGGTAGGCACTGGGACTGACGTGGGCTTGTAACACACGCTATAAGCTAACGACAGAGTTTGTACCCAGAGAGTTTTATAAATCTTTTTGGTTTTTCCACTGCTTCAAGTGGAGAAAATAATAGCTTTTTGGACAAAACAAAATCCCATTTAGTTCATTAAAAAAAAGAAAAGCTAAACAGTAGTAAAACATCAGTTTCCAAAACCTAAATATTGGGAGTTGGAACCCTTGTCCCAAGCAGCTTTACCATTTTTTTTATATATATCAGCTTTAAAGGCTGTGAGCAACTATCTTATCCACCCCACAACCACACAAAGTAAAGACATGTCTCTTCTGGCTCCTGGGGAAAGAGCTTATGCATCCCTAAGATGATCATCACACAAAACACAAGGAAGAGGGCAGGACCACAAGTCTGCCGAGGTGCACCAACAATCTCCTTTGGAAATCAGACCCTTATCAGGAAACTCTCAAGGGCTGCAAAGGAACAAAACCTAGAGGACTGCAGCCCTTCTCCCTTGCATGTTTTGAAACTGGAGATTGGTGGATCATCCACAAAAATAGGCACAAAAATGATTAGAAGGCTGAAAGATCTCTCCCGTGAGGAGAGGTTTAAGAGTTGGGCTTGTTCAAACTGGTCTTCTTGACTCCACGGACATCTTACTGCAGACTTTCAATACTTACAGGCGACATACAAGAAAGCTGGGGACAGATTCTTTAGCAGGGTGTATTGCGACAGGACAAGGGGTGATGGTTTTAAAACTAAAAGAGGGGAGATTGAGACTAGATACAATGAATTCTTTAAAGTGAAGGCAGTGAAACATTGCCAACTCATGATCTCAATGGCTCAGTGGGGTTCTCAAAGCAGGAATACAGCAGAAGGCTTTGATGCTTCCCATTCAAGAGCAGGACAGGAGGAAGTGAATGTAAAATCTCCTCGTCCCTGGCAGAAGCTGTGATGTCTCCGTGTATGCAAGACTCTTGCATCCAGGACTCTGTCTTGACAAAGGGCTCAAGAACCCCATGCTGCAGGTTTTCCTGCGTGCTGCCTACTCACCTGTGAGACCTGCATTCAGGTTGATGATCAAAGGGTTATTTTTCCAGTCAAAGGTTGCCAGCAAGTCAAGAAAGCGCAGGAAGCCCACCTGGGGAGAGCTGCAGACAACACAAAACAGTCCAGAACTGGTATCCACTCCCATGGCAGAAAGAGGAGTTGGACTTAGGGATAACTTAGTGAGGCCCAGACCACATGCAGCCCAAGAAAGGATGTCTATGGCAGTACAGGAAAGGCCAGGACAAGCGTGAGGCACTTCTCCAAAACCCTGGGGCAAGGCTTTCTCTTGTTTCTCCCTTCCCATGCAGCAGAAACCAGCAGAAAGGGAAACACGGTCTCTAGTCATTCCATGTTCTGATGCTCTCCCCACTCAGATTCCCGGGATTTAAACAAGGTAGGAAGTGGAGCTCCCGTTTCCAGTGCAGCTCTGAACAACACTGGTGAAGTTCCCAGTGTGCCTCTTCCCCTGCAACTTAACATGTGTGCAAAGCCAGGCGGCTGGGCAGATTGACCTCCTTCTAGCAGGGTACTCTAGGAGACAGGAAAGCATTCTACACATCTTGGTTCTCTGGGGACGGAAACCAGACCCTGAGTGCAGGGCAGACTGATCTTCTGGCTTCACATGGAGCAAAATTGCTTCCTTTCACTCCTCTGGGATGTATCTCATGCACCTGCCATGGGCTAGCAAGCTCTTTGTCCCACAGAGTTATTAACCAGCATGCTACTCTATTCTGCTTTCCTGGCCGACCTCTTCACCTTCCTTCCTTGGGGAGGCCAACCTCCTCCTGGACAGGACTCCAGGAGGAACTCCAAAAGGAGGAGCTACAGACTCCAACATCACCAATAATATCCCTCCCACAGAACCCAGGAGCCTGAGTGTGTTGACAGCCACAGTACAGAACTTTACCCTGCCTCTCCTGGTGATCACCACAGGCTGAGGGGCTTTACCTGTCCTCAACAAGAAACAAACCAACTCACAGTTGGACCCAGAGGGCACAAGGACACCTGCCCCTGCACTCACCTGCTTCCCTCCTATCTTTGCAATGCATAGGACAGGGGAAGCCACAGCCCTGCTGCAAGAAGCACCATTATCACCTCTGGCCATCTTGGGCTGCCCAATCATCACTTGTCACAGCAGCACCCCACTCCTTGCCTACTCCACGTAAGGAAAAAAGCAGTAAAAGTCCTCATCCTCACCTGGGTGGCATGAAGGGGGCTGGGTGGAGGAAGAGAAATGCCACAAGGAGGTCCACACACTCCTCAGAGATGTTGTCACTAAGAAGCTGAGCACTGATCCAACGCTTGGCCAGCCGGCAAGTGCTGCCAAAGACAGGGTGCTGCTGCTGGAGCCTGTAAGGAAGGAGAAAAGCCCCCACTCAGCCCACACATCCCAGGACTCAAAAGAGCCTTCCGAAATTGGCAAGAGAGAAGAGAGGGGGACAAGTCTGCCAGGAATGTGTCAGCATCACAGGCATGGGGCACTGTCTACAGGTGTTGAGATTTTGCAGTACTGAAAAAGGAATGCTGCCACATACTCCTGTCCAACCATGCTACTCCTTGGTACTTGTCTCCCCACATCAATGATCTCAGATGAGACAAGAGGAACAACTGGGGCTACCCCACTCATCACTCTAGCCTCTCCCAGAGCCTCTCACAATGTGGGCTGAAGGACCACTTCCCTCCATTACCCTCCAATCCCCAAGGGCACCTCCATACTGGCTTCCAGCCATGCCTTATGTACTGGACCCACCCCTAGCCCTCCCCATCTCACCTACCCATGCAGGGAGCTGGTTAGGTAGGGAAGGTGCAACGTGTCCCGCTCCAGCTGCCGGGACTCCTCTGTGTCCTTGTACTTCAGCATTCCTTCAGGAGTGACCACTTCCTTTAAGATCAGTGGCTCCCGGTGGTAGGCTACTTGGAGACGGAAAACGTAGCCATCCTGAGACAGGAGCGGAGATGAAGTCAGGCTTGGTGGAAACACAGGCAGGCTGGTGTGCAACGCTGCACCTCAGGGACACAACAGCAGCATCCTGGTATCACTGTAGTCCCACCATGCTCCTTCCTAGACCCACCATCCAAATTGTGGTTTGTTCAGTGAGACCTCTGCCATCGCACCCCACCTGCCTCCTCCACAACAATTCAGGTGTGGAGAAGGTCTCAGCTGCCCCCTTACCTTGTACACATCAGTGTGGGTGACTGCAGGTCTGCAAACCAGGTGGTGCTGCTGCTGGAGCAGTTCAGCCAGCTGGAGGTGGAAAGCTGCCTTGATCCGCTTTATGGCTTCTTTGTCCTGTGGCCACTGGCCACTACCCTCCATGTGACAGATAACTGGAGGCAAAAGGACAGCAAGAGGCCAGTTAGCCCTGTGCAGAAATGAGGTGTTGGATGGGGGTGGCTGGGACTACAGGTTACAGCAGGAGACCAGGATGAGCCAGGGTCTGTTCCTGCTGCAGCATACCAGTGCAGCAGTAACAGAGCCAGCACTGCTGCCTACCTCCACTTCCCCACATCAAATCATCTCCTGCTTGTACCTCTCTCCACTTACTTTTCAAAGGAGCAATGTAAGCTGGGCAAGGCTTCTCCTCTGAGGGAAGCAGCAAGTTCTTGATCCTGTTTCGGTTATGGCAACAATAAATTGGCTTCATGGGAATGGGAGGGAAGACCTGGGAGAAAAGAGATGCCCAGGGAGTAAGCACAGGGAGAAGAAACCCTAGAGCACTGCACACTCCTCACCCTAAACATACCACCAAGCCATCTAGTGTGGAGTGAGGGCTTAGCCAGCTTGTTCACAGGCAGCCCCAGGGACATTCTAGGTATTCTAGGAGACAGGAAGAGACACCATAGCACCCCACCTCAACAGCCACTGAAGCAGACAGTAACTAATTCTCTTCATCCATTCTTACCCTAGGCCACCCCCCAGCTCCTTGCAGAGCTTCATGCATAGGCCATGCCCAGAGACACTCACGTCCGTGTACCGGAGGGCAGGATGGACACCCTGCACAGCTGTCACAGTCAATGGTAGCCCCTTCAGGTTCCAAATCTTGCGGCTCAGATCATCGCAGGAGCAGACAACGCTGACCAAGGCCTCCTCACCTGTCCCTGATGCCTGTGGACACACAAAGAGCTTCTCGATTCATAATCTCACTCCTGCACAGTCACACACCTCAGCCCTCTTTCAGGCTGGCATCACAGCAAAGCTCCACAGCACCAGCACTGTACCCACAGCTGCTAAGGGAGAAGCTTCTGGCAAGAAGACTCAGAACAATGGGGAAGTAACAGAGAGGAGGAAGCAAAAGACAAGATTGCTCCCCAGCAGAAACAGGTGTGCTATAGGTTGTGTTTCTAGCAACAAGTAAAATTATTTCCTATTCAGGACACCAAAGCAACACCTAGGGCTGCACTGCCAGTGTTCTCCCTAGGGAGGGAGAAGCTGAATGATTTGGAACACACACTGCAAGGTGAGAGCTACTGCTACTGCCTCCCCACCAGTTACTGCGATGCTAAGAAAACTGTGCCAGCAGCATCCGCAGTCAAGGCACACCTGTGAAGCGTGGCAAAAGCAGAGACAGAAGATACCCAGAGTATGACAGGAGCCCTGGGGATGGCAGGTAAGAAGCACTGAAAGGAGAACTGCTGCTGCCATTGCTGCTTCCATTTTCCTAAAGCACAGCAGAGCAGCCTGAACAAGGAAGAGACACTGCTTATGCTGAACTGAGCAGCAGATCTTGGGCTCTGCAGCAGAGCAGCAGCACCCTCTGCAGGGTCTGCACCAAGCACAAACCCTGTACTGCTGTCTAGAGCTGGCTGTAGCACCCCACTGCCCTCAGCGACCTGGACCATTGCAGACCCCCTGGGCTGCCAGCACACAAAAAGCTGGAGGAGCAGAGACAGACACTCCACCACCCCCTGCACAACTCTGAGTTTCTCCTTTGTTAACTAAGGACTGTTAACAATCAGCATCCCAGACCTCCCAGAGACTCCAGGAAAGTGTTCTTCATCCCTTCTCAGAGTTCATTGGCCCTGCTCACCCCAGGTCAGCTAGTAGGGACACTGTGCACACAGACTTGGCTGACTCACCATACAACAGGCTATACAAACCAGCACTTCATCCCAAATTGGACGTGCAGCTCTGCCCAGACAACAACTGGTCCTGGCACTACAGACTCTATTGGAATCTTTGAGAAGGGGAAGGGAACAATCTTCTCCCCCATCCCTCAAACAAGGAAAAAGCTGGTTTTACTGAAGAACAGCAAAGTGGTGCCCAAGTGCTCATAGCTCATCTCCAGGCTTTAATTTCAGAAGCTGCGAAGCAGAAGTAGGGTAAGGGGATTTTCCAGCCTCCAACAGGCACCTTTTCTGTCGCCAAGTGACACCAGCTTCAGCTGCACATTCAGCCAGAGCACTATGCAAGGCTTGGGGAGCATGACCTAACACCGTACACCCTCAAAGGATCTTTCCCAGATTGAGCAAAGAGATGAAGGCACAAAGATGTCCTGAAGGATGCAGGAACACAGTGGGGCAGTGATACAGCCTCAGAAGACACAGATACAGTGGTCACAAGCAGAGAGAGGCCAGTGGGACGCCTGTGAGGGAAACTGGGTTGTGGTGATGCCAGAGCAAGACTTGAGCAGCTATGCCTTGTTGGCAGACAGGCTTGGTACAACAAAGGAAAGCACCATGGTGCAGGCAGGAACCTTTCTTTCCCTCACTGGTTTTTTTTTGGAACAATCCAGCTGCCTCAGAGACACAAAGTTAAATGACCTCTCTGTTGCCCTCCCTGTACCACCCTTCCTCAAAAAGCCCATGGCCCCACTCGGAGACCAACCATACCCCTAGTCCAGTCCTGACCACAGACTCCAGCAGGGCGCCCGTGTAGCAGATGGAGGACTCAGGAATGTCCGCATGGCTGCACAGAAGACAACAGAGCATTAGAGCCGCAACACACCAATCCACCCCTCCTGACATGGCAGGCTATGCCTGCCAGCAAGGATCAGTCCAAGGAGGAAGATTCGCTCCAGAAAATCGTCCCCTACAGAAAGGCCAGGATGAGAAGTCCAATCTCTCTGCATTCCACCCATGCCCAAGTTATCAGGCCAAAGTGGTTCAGAAATTAATGCAGCTTCACAGAATTCGAAGCCAAAGCTGCCAGTGCGTAGCCCTTCCTCGCTATTAAGGGGCTAAAGCCAAGACAGCTTGGAACTGCAAGACAATCACCTCAAGCTGCTACAGTAATCTTTCTATACCTCTGGCAAGAAACATAAAGCTTCAAACTAGACACTCATCAGACCCCTCCTCAAATCAGGATAGAGGCCCAAATAACCCTAGCCCCTGCACTTTTGTGCAAGGGGGTCTCGTTGGCAGAAGGTATTAACTGCTACATGGAAGTTTCTTAATGCTGTTGGTAGACTCAACTTTGCAAATCACCACAGGGTTTCCAAGGACTTCCGAAAACATCTAGATAGTTTCTCTTCCAGCTCTGCCAATGAGTGTCCCAATATTCCATCTGCATGTAAGAGACAGCACCACGCTTCCTCTTTGCCCTCAGCACCACCATCACCGAAGCTACAGCATCATGTGCTTGCCCTCCCCACGTAATCTTGGGAAGCAGCTCGTAGCATCAGGACCACAACCGAAATGACTTCCTGAGTCATACAAGCAAATTAACCCACATCCACTACAGTGTAAGGCTGACAATGGGTTACCAGGAGTATGACACAATTCCAGAGAGTAGAAGTGACCCCCTCCTAAACAGCTGCAGGTTCCCCAGCTTCAGATACTGCTTGCCATGACTTACAGCTTCAGCAAATGCCTGACGATCTGCTCAGGAATGAGACGTTTCTGGCAGGCAGTGTCAGCCTCCCACACCACTGCCTCACAGATGCTGCCATCCTGGAACCGCCGTAGCTCCGATTTCTCTCCCCAGAAGGTCCGGAAGTTGAGGGCCTGTGGGGGGACATTTATCAAAGTAAGTCAGGAATACAGGGAGTCATTGCTGGGGATGGCCTCCCAGGACTGTCAGCCAGCCTCACAGCATCAGCTCTGCTCCACCCAACCCCACACAAACCTGGCTTCCCTTACCTCAGGGTGATCAGCCTGTGGTCCCTTCTCAAGTGCGCTGGCAGCAAAATCGGGGACAAACAGGATCCCAAATGTTAGGGGTCCAATATCCTTGTGTTTTGGGGGCTCAGCATCAATTGGCCACTGTAAGAACATGGGAAAATGAAGCACATGGCGAGCTCCAGTAACTGGAGCAGCACCTGCTGAGTTATCAGGCCACAAGATGAAGAGAGAGTGAAAGCCTCACATAACAGGTCTCCACAATGGAAAACCTGCTGTCATCAACGACCCCACTACTAGGCCACAACTTCTGCCCAGAGCAGATGACTCAGCCACACCACACGCTCCAGTGCAGGGCCTCAGATCCTCTATTTCCCAGAAAGGGGGCAGGCCCATCTCCTCCCATAGTGAGCAAAGATCATGTCCCTGTGCCCAGCAGTGCCATGACAGACAGAAGACCCCACATGCAGTGAAGGATGCCATGTCATTGTTGAGCTGCATTACCTCAGGTATTTGGGGCAAAGAGTGAGCCACAAGCAGTGCTCTCCTGGACAGGCCACGGGCCAGCAGAGAGACAATGAAGGGTAGAGCTGCAGCCACATAGTTTCCACCCCAATCCATCAACTCGTTCAGCAGCTGCATCTTCTTGCAGGCACCCTGTAGCTTGGAGACATGCTTCAGGCTACAGGAGGAGAGAAACTGGTCAGCCACTTCTTCCACCAAACCATTTCAGACAACTAGAGGACACATTGCTGGATAATGGATAAAACAGGATGCTGAGGGTCCTGTCTTAAGGACTATGAAAAGAAACACTACACTATGGCATCTCAGAGTGTGCCACAGGAGATGCTGGTCCTTGGGACAGTCACCATTCCCAAAAGCACAAGCCCTGTCCTCCTCCTCCTGGGGTCTATCTAGACAGTGAAAGAGGTATGGTCAAACACAAGAGGCCACATCTATCTCGGAGGCAGAAGTGCCACCTCCCACCACTCAGGTCTGAATGCAATCCTGTTCAACACCTGAAGTAGCCCACGATGAATGGGGTCCTCAGCATCACCCTCCCAGCACAGTGAGACTCACTGGAAGACATGGTCAAAGGCTCTGAGCATGGGCTTCGGAGTCATGAGCAGAGCCTGAAAGCCATCCACCATCCGATCATCCAAAATTTCCATGGAGCACTTGGCTTCAAACTGGACCTGAGCACCGAGACACAACAGAGCAAGAGCATGAATGGGAGGGGAGAAGGAAAGCAAAACCTTGTAGCTACTGATCACAGCAGACTCTGACCACCAACAGCCTCTGTCCTCACAGTGAAGCCAAGTCATCACTGCTGACCAGACAGTCCTCCCTTGACCTCCCTGCTGTCAAAGTTGCTTATTTCAGCTCCAAAACAGCTGTTTCTGTTAGATCAACTGTTTGGCTTCACCCAAAGGTGCCCACACAAAAGAAAAATGAAGAAGACAGATAAGGGAGTGCTAAATCCAACCACACATTGCCTTACTCATCTCACTCTTCAGACAGCATCTCAGGATGCCACAATCTGCTCTATACCTGGTGGTATTTGCTGGCAGTCATATCAGCACAGAGGTTCACCAGCCCAGAGGGATCCACAAAGACTACTTCAAATGCCTGATAGAAGTCATCCAGGACAGGCTGGAAGAGTAAACACAGTCCTTAGTGCCACATCACAGACACCAGTTCGCCGCTACCACCTTGCTGCCATTTGACATCCCTGCCACAACAGCCACATCCTTGCCTGGGCAGTGCTGGAAGCACAGACAGGCATGAGATCCTCCACAGGACTGCTTACCAGGGACGCATCTGCATCCTTCACTAAGCTGATCCCCGTCACACTCAGGTCAGTGGTGGCTGTGGGTAGGCAGGAAGGAACAAGTCACACTACCATTCACATCTTTCCTTCTGGTGACTGGGGTACAGCTGTGTGCCAATACCACCACAGTCTCACCACAACAACAGTGATAAAACACAGTGCTGTCCCCTCCACCTTGTGATGGGACCCACTCCTCTGCATGCTGATCCACCCAGCCCTGCTCTGCTTCCTTATCCCCTCCTGTCCATCTCATTCACACAGCCTCAGTAACAGAGAGACAAAAGCTATAAATCCCCATTCCCTCACTGTGTTCAGGTTTTGTGAAAAGACTGCTGACAGCAATCTTTTCCCACACAGAGATGCTCTTGGAAACTCACCCAGGAATTGCAGGGTGCTCCTCAGCACCTGGTACCCACTCATCATCTTGACAATCTTGCGTTTCATCAGCAGGTAGGCAACCACCATGGAGACCAAGAAGCCGCTGAAGCACCCCAAGCCCTGTAAAACAGCAGGCAGAGTCAACAAGAGCTCAACAAGGTACCGCAAGCCCAACATGGCTGCTTCCAGCCTCTGGAATCACCAACAGGGCAGCACCCAAGCCTGACAGCACACAAATACACTGAGCAGAGATTTGGATCCCCTTGCAAGAATGAAGCACGTCCATGTTTTCTGGGAAACGGGATAAATTCCCTGCTCAAAAAAACCCAAACAAAAATGCACTACATCACACCAGGGATCTCAAACCAGCACAACTGTCTGGTATACACAGCCTCACTGCAATCCACCAGGTAGGACTTTGAATCCTAATACAGTTCTAATCAGAGTCAAAACCCTACCTGACCACCCACCAAGAGCAAACTACCACCTTTCCATCCCTAGGAAAGGAGAGCAGGCCAGCAGAACAGAACTTGCCTCAAGCATAGGACCCACCTTGCTGAGCTGACGTTGGTGCAGCCAAACTTTGAGAAGGGCCAGACCATCCCTCATGCCTGGGAAGTCAGTGGCTGCACTAGACAAGAAGTGTAGGTGGGACATCAGTACTGTGTCGCAGAGGATAGAGTTGTTGTAGTGTGGGGTTGGGGGCTCACTGGCTCCTGTATGGGGAAACAACAGCACAGTGGACTCAACTGCAAACCTGTTCACAAAAATAAGCTGCAGCAAACCCACCTCTGGGCACCCGATGCAATCTGGCTAACTGAGCAGCCTCATGCTCCCATTTTGTCAGACCCTACCTTCTTTTGGGGTGTCCTGCTCCAGGAACCAAGCTGTCCGGACATTATTCTTGCTGGGATAGAAGCGACTGGGTTTGAAGATACCCGGAACAGGGCAAGCATGGAGTCGGACAGTGACCATCTTCTCATCTCTGCCTGTAAGCACCAAAGGGTACACGTGCAAGAGAATGAGAACTGGAGAAAACAGGGGGCACTGCCAGCAAGAGCCAACAATAAACCCAAGGTCATACTGATCATCTCCAAGTTCAAACTTCATTACCACTGGCCACTCCAGTACCCCAGCACTCTCCCACCTGCACTGGCTTTCCTTGTCCCAAACCCAAACCATGTTGTCTGGGGTGTACTGAAACAAGCTGCATTCAGCAGCCCACAAACTCAGCAAAGAGCCAAGGTGTGCACAGCTGCTGGGGAAGGCAGGAGGATGGCGAGGAGTGGTGGTGAGATGAGCAGGGAGGATGAGCAGTGCAAGAATAAACATGGTTTTGTAGGGTCTGCTTTCTTCCCTGAAGTACCCACAGAGTAGATCAGCCAGCAAGGCCAAGCTGGTAGAGGGGGAATGGGGAGACTCTTTGAGGACAAGGGTCTGCATGGAAGGAAAGGAAAAGAAGGAGTACTGAAGCTCCAAAACTTATCATCAAGTGCAATGAAAGCACCACAATTATCCTCCTAAGAAGGACATGGTATGAGAACACCACTCTCCACCTAGGGCTACTACCCACTCACACCTTCTGCCACAGCAAGGTTCAAGTGCTACCTTGAGGCCTCAGGAGCAGGACAGGCTTGAGATGGTTGCTGTTCATGTAGGCAAACTTCACACTGCCAAACAGCTTCTCCTTGGAGAGGTGATGGGCAATGTGTGCCAGGTACAGAGCTCTCTTACGGTGGTAGCGCTGATTCAGGTTATCTTTGTCCTGGAAGATCTCCTGCGAAGAGAGGGACAGGGCAATCGCACCTTCCCTGCCTGCAGAGAAACATTTGTCCCAAGGCACTACAGCACCCACCACTTGCCCTGGCCCCACAGACAGCCCCATTTCAGCCATCAGGCTACAGCTTCAAAGAGCTCCAAGTTGGTCAGAAGCACTACTTTGGTGATGGCTGAACAGGCCCCGGGATCACAGAAGACACAGCAGATCCACATAGCCAAACAGAGTGCTGCTTTGTCTCAAACCCCATTAGAGCAAATGTGGGCAGCAAGGGGAAGGAGCTCTAGAGCAGCAACAGCCTGCAAAGTATCACCCCCCTGCTAGACAGTCTTGGGAGCTGGGGCAGAAGTGTAATGTGGTACAATCCAGACAGCATTTATCTCCTACATTCCTGGCAGAGAGGAGGAAGATCTTCATGAGGAACTAAGAAGAAGCTGCAAGCTCTGACAGAGCAAATGGTGAGACCTCACTCCCCAGCTCCTGTTGGGAATCACCACACTGCATGTCCAGACACAGGAATGGAATGGACAGGGCAGGGTTCATGGGGGACTGGGCCAAGCAGGGCCCCAGGCCACTCGGGAATAGGGGTGGCCAGACTCACCCGTGGCATGGTCACTGCCACATCAACATTGATCTCCGGCTTAACACAGGTGCCCAGCAGGTAGCTGCCCACCACTTTCACCTCAGTTGGGGGCAGGAAGTGGAACTTCCCCTTCACACTGAATGGCACCTGCAGGAACGGGACCTTCACACCCTTGGGTAGCCAGGCCTGGTCAGTGAGCTGGAAAGAGAGGGGGCAAACAAAATAAGTATCACCAAGAGCAGATGTGCAGGGACCAGGACCCCTCTTTCCAAACAGCTGCAGGCACCTGCATCCAGGGTTTAAAGATCAAATATCCCCATCTTCCCTCCAGGATAAAGCAAAGTACTATTACTTCAGCCCCTATGGGAGAGAGCCCGTGAAGACCTCTGCTCGCAGACCAACAGCCTGCTCCATACAACAATCTTGCCACCTGCTCCATTCCTCTGGAACCTACTTCAGTTTCTGTGGTCTCTGGGATGGTGCTCAGTAGGCTGTTAATATCATGGAGGAAGGCATCAATCTTTTTCTTCTTCGCCTCCTTCAACGTCACCTCCTTCAGAAGCTCTTCAATCTGTAGAGGGAAAGGGTAACACTAAAGGCAGCTGCTCATCTTCCAGCACCAACCACAAGCCTGGTGAAAAGGGCAGTAGGGGAGCTGGGAAAAACACCCACAACTCCAAACACCCTGCCTGGGACTGAGAATACAATCAGTGCCAGGCAGAACAACACAGCTCCTGCCACGACCTGTGAAGTGCTGGGTGACAATCAATTCCATCCCAGCAGCTTTTGCATGAGGTCGAGTACAAAACACCTGGTAAAGCTCTTGGAAAGGCTTTTGCCATGACAGAGGACCAGTTCCTAGAAACAACCTGCAGGTTCACAGCCTGCAGGTTCACAAACCAAGCCCCAGAGGTCCTATCATTAATACCAGCAAGCCAGCCACCACATCAACATCACTCCTCTTAAAAATCACCAGTGCTACAACTGCCAGGAGCCATCTAGTCACCAGGCTGACCTGCCCTAATGCTGACAGCTTGCTTTTCCCAGACATAAAAAATCCTCCTCTCCCACCTAAAGGGTGGTCAAAGAGAGTGGCCAAGCATAGCCATGCGGTTACATCCCTACCATAGTGAGCAATACACAACCACAACAAGGCATGCGATGGTTCACCACACTGCAGATATGTTTCACAGGAGTTCCGTTATTGTGCTGTAAAGAGGCACTGAGCCTGGTATGGACAGTAATAGGAATTATGGCAGAAGTATCAGTAACACGCTGAGTGCCTTGTCAAGCACTGGATCAGGTGTTCACAGAAGTGGTGGAGGTATTCAGAAAACAGAGAGATGTGGTGCTGAGCAACATCGATCAGTGTTGACCTGGCAGCACCCACTTAGTGGTCAGACTTGATGATCTTAAAGGTCTTCTTCAACCCACATATTCTGTCATTCTACGACTATGCCAGCCCCATGGGGGCTTCTGTTCCTGCAGAAGAGCAGATGCTGCCCAGATTTACGAGGTCAGGAAAAAGCCAGCAGCTTCTTCCATTTGCAGTTCTCACCCAGCCACGCTCCCCACTCACCTGCAGGCGCAGCAGGCTGGAGTGGAAGAGGTCCTCGGTCTCCTTCAGCTGGCTCAGCTCCTCGCTGGTGGGTGTTTTGTAGAGCTCAGACCGGCTCAGCTTCGCCGGCTGCAGAGCCCGGCCCGGAGGGGGCCTCTTCGTGCCGCGGGCAGGGGGCTCCGGGCCCGGCTCCTCCGTCGCCTCTGGAGAACCCTGCGAGAGGNACCCCCAGCCCCGCCGATCCCCCCGCAGCAGCCACCCACCGCCATGTCCGCTGCCACACACGCGCGCGCCCCGCCGCCACGTGCGACACCACCCACCCTGCAGTCCGGCAGAGCCGCCAATCCCCATTGGCTCCATACTGTCAGCGCCGCGATCCTATTGGCTACGCTCGCCTCTGGCCCCGCCTTCCCGCTTCATCATCACGTAGGGGATAGGTGAGCGCGGCGTGCTTTCTCGCTTTGCGGCGGGGCGTGCTGAGGAGCGGCGTGCCTTGCGGCAGTTGCGGGGGCTGTACCGGGATCGCGGAGCATGTCCCAGTAGACGGACTCGGGCCGGCCTGATAGAGGTAGCGCGTACTGGCCAAGGTCCCCCAAGCCCCCGGCTGACTCCGTCCTCCGACCACTCGGGTCTTCCCCTCGTTTGTCTGGGGTTTCCCAGAGCCGCTGCTGGCCTAGACCAGACGGGCCAGAACACAAACTCGCAATTTCTCACCCCCAAAGCACAATTCTCGAGGTATCCCAGTGCGGTTTCACAAGCCGGCTGGCGCCAGGGGACGAGCCCAGCCTTGGGCCGGTACTACTTGNGGGAGACCCCGGCGAGAGGTGAGCACACGAATCGGCCCAACGGCCCTGCCGATGCCCTACTAAATCCACCTCCCCCAGACACCCCGGCCCTCCTGATGCCCCGCTCCAGACCCATCGATCCCCTACTCACCCACTCCCGCATCCCGGTCCTGCTGCTGCCGCACTCCAGACTCACTGATTCCCCACTAACCTACCCCCGCTCCAGTCCCTCTGATGACCACTCCGGACCCATCAATCCCCCACTAACCGCCCCCCTTCCCCCCCCCCCCCCCANGGAGCGGCGTGCCTTGCGGCAGTTGCGGGTGCTGTACCGGGATCGCGGAGCATGTCCCAGTAGACGGACTCGGGCCGGCCTGATAGAGGTAGCGCGTACTGGCCAAGGTCCCCCAAGCCCCCGGCTGACTCCGTCCTCCGACCACTCGGGTCTTCCCCTCGTTTGTCTGGGGTTTCCCAGAGCCGCTGCTGGCCTAGACCAGACGGGCCAGAACACAAACTCGCAATTTCTCACCCCCAAAGCACAATTCTCGAGGTATCCCAGTGCGGTTTCACAAGCCGGCTGGCGCCAGGGGACGAGCCCAGCCTTGGGCCGGTACTACTTGCTGAGGGGGAACCTTGATTTAAGCAGCACCTCGTGGTTCCTGTCTAAAAGGGGCATTCAAAGAAGCGAGGAGAGGAGACAACCACAGGGTTTAATAGCCGTACCAGGCTCCAGTCTGGTGTGGCTTCATGTGGGGGAAATCTTGGGGCTGTTGGACGTAGTAGTTAGGTGGGCTCCAGCGCATCAGGTGGACTCGGAACAGTGGTTGATGACTGTATGTGAACACCGGTGAAATAAGGTACCATTTGCACAATACACATGGGAACAGCAGAACCGTTTGTCAGCCTTGCATGGCTTAGCAAGCAGTTGAGCTGTGTGTGACTTGTAGAGTGAGAGATATCAAAGAACCCTGAGTTTTGTGATACAGTAAAGTGACAACCATTTCTTGCACCCTGGAAAGAGCTTTTATTTCCCAAAGTAGCCTGGCTGCAGGCAGCACATGTAGGCTGATCCTAAGCAGACTGAGCACAGAGCTGCCTGTTCAACGTGAAGCCAGGCACTTCATGATTAGACAGGGTGGACATCCTTTACGTGGACCTGCAGAGAGCACAAGGCAAAGCCACAGCAGCCTGACCTGGCTTTGCCAGCTCCCCCAGGGGCTTAAACATGAGTGACAAGCAAGGCTGGGCCAGCAGCAGCCTACATGCTGGTTACCAGAATAGAAGAACTACCCCCTTTATGTATATACCTATATGTATATACCTATATATACATGTATACCTATATGTGTATACCTATATAGGCCTTTACAGAAGTAACTCCAAATGCCAGGTCCAACCAGAGCTGGGTTGTCAGGGTGTTTTAAAATATAGCCCATGAACAGGAGGTCACAGATTGAGGACTCAGACATTCATGGTTCTGTTTACAGGTCTGTGACTGGCTTTTGTGTGACTGGACAGTTTATTACCCTTTGCTGGAACCTGCCATGAAACAGGGATACTGCAATTCAAGCAGGACTGTCTTTCTTTAGAAGGATTGGGCTCTGGGATATCATCACAGCATGGGGTGTGTTATCTCCATGCCACATCCAAATTCTTCTCCCTGAACCTCAGGCACCCTCAGTTCAGGATTTTTCCAGCAGTGTGGAAACACTGAGCAAAACACTTTGCTGGCTCATGTCAAGCTTATCTGCCAGCAGTTCAAATTCCTTCTCATCTGAGCAGCTCTCAATCCATTCACAACTCAGCACATATTTGTGCTAATTCCAAACCAGATGCAGGACTTTGCACTTGGAGCTGTTGAACCTCATGCAGTTTGCACTGTCCAGTTCTCAAACCCATCAAGGTCCCTCTGGATGGCCTCGATTCCCTCCAGTGTATCAACCACACCACACAGCTTGGTGTCTTCATCAAACCTTCTGTGAGGGTGCACTCACTGCCTCTGTTCACGTTGCCAACAAAGGTGTTAAACAGCCTTGGACCCAAACAGACCCACAGAGGAACGCCCCTAACTGATCTCATTTGTGTGTGACTGTACAGACAATTCCTTATCCACCAAGTTATCGACCTGTGAAAACCAGGCATCCCTATTGCAGTGACAAGGACACCACGTGGAACAGTGTCAAATGATAGAGGCTGCTGTACCCTTACCCTTAACCATCTGTTGCTCTACCCTCACCCAACAATGCTGTAACCCTGTTGTATAAAGCCACCAAATTTATCAGGCATGATCTGCACTTGGTGAAGCCACACTGGCTGTTACCAATCACCTTGTTCTCCATGTGCCTCAGCATGGATTCTATTCAGTGATCTTGCCAGGCACAGAGGTGAGACTTACTGGGGTCTTACTTCCATGAATCCTCTCTTCCTCAGCTTTTAAAAAAATGTGGGCTGTGTTTCCCATTTCCTTCCAATAGTTCAGGCTGGAAGACACCATGTAGATCACCTAGTTTCAACCTCAACCTCAGTGGACAACTTGTTCTTTAGGGCAACCCAAGAACTAATGGTCCTGTGGAGGAGCAAGGAGAGCCACTGGGGAGCAGGCACTTCCCATAGTTCTGCAGGGACTCAGGACCTATGCTGCTGTACACAGCATGGATGAGAGCAGGGCAAGGGGTGGTCCTGGCAGTTCTGCAGTTTGCTGAGAAACTGACCCATTACATTTGATATTTCATACATGGCAAATATGCCGCAATTGAGAGACAGGACACTGCTTGATGCAAGCAAGATGTTTCTCTGTTTATTAGACAGACAGGAGTTTCTTATATATGATTTGATACATGCTCTACAATAGCAGTGGTTGGCTAACAGTTCCCGTAAACACTACCTCCTGTTAACTAGCTACAATTATCACTTAAGCAAGCTACATATCAAAGCACCCATGGTACACAATGGATGGAGAGTGTTATCTGCTGGAGCATTGTCTTATCAGTCCTTGCTGCTCCAGGGGACCTCTACCTATCTTGTTCCTGCTGTTAGCTAAAGAGTTTAACTTCAGCAGGATGTAGCCCACGGCTTTTGGCCCAGGAGTGGTAACACATTTCCAGTCATCATTTCATCATCAGACATCAGCTCAGCAGTGCTGTTGGATCTTTTGCAGACCGACACAAATATATTCCATGATTCCTCAAACATGATGGATAACGCCCTAGCAAATTGACCAGGTCACTCAGAACTTTCAGGTAGATCTCACCTACTGCCATGGTCTTGTGAAACTTTCAGGTCCTTTATGAAGTCACAAAACAAGATGAACCTCTACCATGGGTGGTCTTTCCTTCTCCCAGTCCCAGCCTTTGCCTTCTGTGGCTTGGGCAGTGTAGCTGAGTGATCTTTGAAGCCTGAGGCAAAAAAGTTGTCGAGTACTTCAGACTGCTCCAGGTCACCAGGTGACCTGTTGTGGTGGGCTGAAACCACAAGTAAACAGACAGAAAGGTAGCCAGGTTTCAGTGGGGTCCTTGATAGAATATACCAGGCAATGGAGCAGTTTAGGGAAAATGAAAGGAGTTTATTAAATCTATAACTAAAGGTACTTAATAAAAAGATTAAGCAAGTTAAAGCATACAAACCAGAAACCATGAAACTAATTGTCCTAGGGGAAAGCTTTCTGCAGTTCTGACACATAAACAATCACTTTCAGAATGGACAGCACAGTTAACGTCTGGGATATTAAAGCACACGATGCACCACGGAACTACCCTCTGCTGGAAGCTGCTAGAGTGCTCATGTGACCCCACATTTATGTCCTTTCATCATCTGAGGAAATACTTAATCAGGTACCTTCCTGCTACATACGGGGGTCACGGGCAAGATGCTCTGGGGAAGAAAAGGTTTCCAGAACAGCCCATCTAGCATAATTCCCAAGTTACTCAGGTTCCATGCAAATCTCAACTACCTTTTTTGGCACTGAAAGCTTTCTAGGGGAAAGCCAAACATTTATGACATTGAACTGAAACAACCAACCCACACCATTAAGAAGAAGGCAAGACAATTAGTTTCTTGTCATGTCACATTCATGTCACAGCATTCGACGAGCAGATGTGTGGGCTCTGTTTGTTCAAGTTTTAGGAGAAACTACTCTGCAGTTGCAGTTATAATTCAGGGTCTTATCTTCTTAGCTGCTCACTGGAAAAGACCTTTCCAGTGCTGTGACCACCTGCTGAAGGAAGTTCAGTGACTTGTTCTTGAAGGCCCTTTGAGGAGCAGCGTGATGACATCAGTAGGAGCCCCCCCAGTGCTGCAAACATTTTGAATCTGAGATTTTCATGTGCTGTTCTGCAGTGGGCACATGTTTTTAGCCTGCAGTAGTGGTTATTTTGTGGTTTAGGTTGCTTCATTAGCGCGTGTTGGGTTACACTACATTGGCCCAAGCTTCTTGAGGGAATTTGCTAAAAAGAGGGACTTCAGGGCCTTGGGTCAGGCAGTCAAGGGAGTGGGAGCCCAGGTAATATTTTCTTCTATCCTCCCTGTTGAAGAGGCCAACCCAGAAAGATTAAGGAGAACCCACATGCTCAACGCTTGGCTTTGA
>VXBP01008831.1:0-48865 GCA_013400115.1 Rhinopomastus cyanomelas
CCAGAGCCCCATCCAACCTGGCCTTGGACACTGCTGAGGATGGAACAGCCACAACACCCCCAGGCAGCTTGTTCCAGGGCCTCAGCACCCTCACACTAAACAACTTCTTCCTGATCTCCAACATAAATCTCTCCTCGTTCAGTTCAAAACCATCACCCCTTGTCTTCTCACCCCCTGCCCTGTAAACAGTCCCTCCCCAGCTTTTCTGTAGGACCCCGTCACTGGCCTTTCAGATTGTCCCTGACACTAAAAAAAAAACCCCAAACCAACCTAGAATCAAAAAGCACAGTTACTGTACTGTGAAGTATCACACGGTGTCTTCTGAAGGACAGTGAAGCTCCTCTGTACCTGGGGAGCCGACTGCTATGTGACACTTCTTCAGCCTCATCTTGTCCTGGCTCAGAGGAGTCCCTCCAATGAAGACGTGGCACTCCAGGCCTTCCATCTTCATCCCAATGGTTGTGATCACAGCGTGAATCTGCACAGCGATCTCCCGCGTGGGGGCCAGGATCAGGATCTGCAAAGGCCAAGGGTTACACTGAATTGTTTACGTTGTTAAAGACCTCCAGGACCATCAAGTCCAACCATGAACACAACTGTCCCACCCACCACTAAACCTATCCCTGAGCTCCACATCTGTTCAACTGTGAAACACAGCTAGGGATGGTGATTCAACCCCCTCCCTGGGCAGCCTGTTCCAAGGCCTGAGGACCCTTTCTTAAAGTCCAGCACCTACTTTCCCAGGGGCAACTTGAGGCCGTTTCTTCCTGCCCTATCACTTGCAACTTTTAATTAAGAAACCAACCTCCAGCTCTCTACACTCTCCTTTCAGGGAGTTGTAGACCCAATTCCAAAGACTAAAGACCAAAACTGAGGTGTTAAGGTACCAAACACTGCCTCCCAGCACCGTTTTCCCCAAGACAAAAGTGTGATTCCCCCTCACAAAGCCAAATCTCACCTCCCAGTAGCAGTCCCTGCTTGGGACTCACCTGTGTGGCAGGACTCTCCAGGAGCACCGCATCCAGAGCCACAGTGGAGAACACACAGGTTTTGCCCGTGCCAGACTTAGCCTGCACAATGAGATCTGCAAAGAATCACAGGATGATTGAGACTGGAAAAGCCTTCTGAGCTCAGCCAGCCCAGACCAGCACCTAACATCACCACAGTGGCCAGCCAGGGCACTAAGGGCCACAGCCAGGATGTTCTGCAACACCTGCAGGGATGAGGCCTCCACCACTGCCCTGGGCAGTCCAGTCCAGACTCTGAGCACCCTTTCCATGAGGAAGGGCTTCCTAACACCCAACCTAAGCCTCCCCTAGCAGCTTCAGGCCCTGCCCTCTCGTCCCGGCGCTGGTTGCCTGGGAGAAGAACCCGACCCCCACCCGACTACAACCTCCCTTCAGGGAGCTGGAGAGAGAGACAAGGTCCCCCTAAGTCTCCTCCAAATTAAGTACCTCCAGCACCCTCAGCCTTTCCCTACGTTCCCTTCCCCAGCCTCATTACTCTCCTCTGGAAAAGAAACAACCGCCACAGAGCTCACAAGGACGCCCCGGGCCGCCCCAAGCCCGCAGCCGGCCGTACTCACCCAGCCCGCAACGGCCCAGCGGAATCGCCTTCAGCTGCACCGGCGACGGCCTGTGGAAGCCGGCGGCCTCTAGCCCCGCCAGCACCGGCGCAGACAGCAGCAGCGACCCGAAGTCGGCGGGGCCGCCGGGCACCAGCACATCCCGCGTGCGGAACCGGCCCTGCTGCGGGGCCTCCGCGGGCGTCGCCATCTTGCGTGGGTGAAGGGGCGGAAGTGACGCGAGATCTCGCGAGAAGCGGCTTTAAGCCCAGAGCGCGCATGCGCCTCGGCCGAAGCCGGGCGGCCGGGCTGTAGACGAGAGGGGGCGCTGTGGTCGCGGCGGGAGCAGGAGCGAGCGGCCGTGTGCTGGCGGCCTGCGGAGGGTGTAACGAACGAGCGTTCTTAATTAGCAACAGGAACCATTAATTACCAACGGGAATCATTAATTAATCCCCGCTTGTGCCACTGGCCGACCCCCGCCAAGTCTTCCTTCCCACCCAGCAGCAGGAGGTGATGCTGATGGGACGCGCAGCCATCCCTGCTCCATCACCACCAGCTGAAGGGCCCCTTGCAGGCCCCTGCTCCTGTGTTCTCTGAACAGAAAAAAGCCGAAATGTGCAAATCATCACAGAATAAACACTAATCGCAGAGGTCTGCCCAATAATCACAGGGGATGAGGGGTCCGAGTGCAGCCCCTGCCCTGGGCTCCAGCAGGAGAAGCCCTCAGCACAGAGCGGCCCTCAAGTGATGCTGCAGCCAGGAGTGAGAACTAAAAGGAGCAAATTAATAGGGTAACGCTGGCTTCAGGAAGATCTCAGCAGCCCAGTGGTGTGAAATTGGGGTGGGTTTGTGTGTATTGAGGGGCTGGAGCAGGTCCAGAGGAGCAACAGGGCTGGGGAAGGGACGGGAGGGAAAGGCTGAGGGAGATGGGGGTGTTTAGCCTGGAGGAGACTCTGGGGAGACCTTCTCCCTCTCTCCAGCTCAGAGACAGAGGTTATAGTCAGGTGGGATCAGGCAACCAGCACTAGGACAAGAGGGCAGGGCCTGAAGCTGCCAGGGGAGGGTTAGGTTGGATGTTAGGAAGCCCTTCCTCACAGAAAGGTTGATCAGAGCTTGGACTGGACTGCCCAGGGCAGTGGTGGAGTTGCCATCTGTGGAGGTGTTGCAGAACATCCTGGCTGTGGCCCTTAGTGCCCTGGCTGGCCGCTGGGGTGATGTTAGGTCCTGATCTGGGCTGGCTGAGCTCAGAGAGCTTCTCCAGTCTCAATCATCCTGTGATTCTGCACCAGCATCAATGACCACGGTGGTCCTGAGGACACGCAGCTCCCCTTCACCGCAGAGGAATCTGACAAAGCCCACGGTGGCTCCTGCCCTGCAAGCTCACACACTCTGCCATTCTTCTCCCACTGCCGGGCAGCATAAATGAATGTTGATGGCTTTGGTGAACCACAGGCTTTGTGATGCCTTTGAATTCCCTCCTGTTTGTATTCCTGATGGGTGGGGAAATGTCTGTCAAATTCCATTCAGTGGTTATTTTGTAGAATTATGACATTTTCATGTGAATATCTGGGTGTGAATCAAGAGTGGGGCCCCACAGAACAAAGAAGAGTTTCTGCTTGGAGCTCCTCCCTCCACCAAGTCAGGACAGAGCAGATGATAGGGGGTGAGAACAGCCCCAGAGCAGAGGTCACAGGATACTGACCTGCGAGCATTCTGTTAGTTCCAATTCTTTTCTCATTTTTAAGTGAATGTTCTCTTAGATCCTCAAGGGGACATGAGATCATTATCTCTGGATGAATCTGGGAGAGAGACAAAGACACCTGAACATCACAACCATTTGATGCAATACAGCTCTCATAACCCTTTTAAATTGATGTGACTTAAACAGACAACCAAGAGCGCTCAGGAGTGACTGTTCCTATGGGGGAAGGGCAGAGGAGAAACCAGCCCAAAACAGCATAGTACTGGAATCCTCCCCTCTCTGCTTCTCTCACCTTTTCCCTCCCAGAGTTTCCAGAGGACCAGGGTGATTTGCAGACAGATGTTAGTCTCTGTCTGTGGCTCTGAAACATTCAGAGACATCACCTCTAGTCACAAAGGTGCTGCTGTTCCTAGGTATTTCTTTTCATTTTCTATGGGATGCTGAGAAACCCTTCGACACCACAACTGGCAGATTTATTTCCCCTCTCCCTTTGGTTTTAGCCCTTCCTGATGGGGCTGTGTCAGAGCTCTGTCAGTTCATGTAACGGGAGGTTTTGTCTCTCCTTTGACCTTTATTCCCGTAGAGGATCTTAAGTGCTGCTGCTACCTCTGTTTTAGCCTCTGTGTGTTGTGTGCTCTGCCCTGGATCAGTGTATAAATAGCAATCCTCAGCCTTCAGGCCTTTTTTTAACTCTCAGGTACTGAATTAACGTTGCCAGTGCTCCTGTGTCAGCTCAGCCAAGAGGAAGCTGCAGATTTGCTGTGACATGGCTTTGCTTTCGCTGGCAGCGAGACGCAGAGGAAGTATTCACAGAATCACAGGATGATTGAGGCTGGAATAGCCCTCTGAGCTCAGCCCAGCCTAGCACCTAACATCACTCCAGCAGCCACACCAGGGCACTCAGGGTCACACCAGGCTGTTCTGCAACACCTGCAGGGATGGGGACTCCCCCACTGCCCTGGGCAGTCCAGTCCAGCCTCTGATCCCCCTTTCCCTGAGGAAGGGCTTCCTAACATCCAGCCTAACCCTCCCCTGGCAGCTTCAGGCCCTGGTGCTGGTTGCCTGGGAGAAGAGCCTGACCCCCACCTGACTGTAACCTCCCTTCAAGGAGCTGGAGAGAGGGAGAAAGTCTCCCCTGAGTCTCCCCTTCTCCAGGCTAAACACTCCCATCTCCCTCAGCCTCTCCCCATCAGCCTTTCCCTCCTGTCCCTTCCCCAGCCTTGTTGCTCCTCTGGACCCTCTACAGCCCCTCAATCTCTTTCTGAAGTGAGGGGCCCAGCACTGCCCCCAGTACTGGAGGGGAGCCCTTCTGCAGTGTCCAGTCCAGGGGGAGAATCACATCCCCAGTCCTGCTGGCCACGCCAGTGCTGACAGAAGAGGAGCAGCCTGACAGTCAATGTGAGCACTGCAGGCAGAACAGCTCCAGGTAGTAAAAGACACAGGTGAGACCTCCTTCAGAGCTGTTCCCAGTTAAATCCTGACTGTAACTCTTGACAGACTGGGTTAAGCTGCTCATGGAGAAGTTGTTTCAGCTTCCATAATCATTCTGGCTGAGTCTATCTTTTACAGAATGCATTTGAGACAGACTTGAACATCACTGCTGCAAACAGTAGTGATGGTCAAGGTACCTGCCTTGTCTTATCCCCTTTAGCTTCATGGGATTTGTCTTTCAGACCTGCCAAGTCAGGGAATGATTTGGGACACATCTTGCTTCACGTCGTATTTAGAAGATGTTTTTCAAGTGAGATAATCTCGTCCTCCAGCCCCAGATGTGCTGGGCTCGCAGACAGTGAACTCTCCCCGTCCTCTGCAGCACGTGTGGCGTGAGTGTGGAATGTGTTTGTGTTTACACTGCCATGGGAACCGCGACAGCTCCCTGCTGCAGTGAAAGGGCCATTGATAGCAGCAGGGACAGAGACTTCGCAATCAGCAGAACTTGACCCCACGCACCCTGCACATTCATTTTCCACTTGGAAAAACAACAAGCGACCAAGTCTTTGGAGCAGCAGAACCTTCTTTGTTGCTTCAGCAGTTGTTGAAGTCTGAGGGTTGTTCCAGCAAACCTCGTGCTCAGAGCTGCTATAAATAATCACGATCACGGTGATGATCCAGTGCACTGGTTTCAGAGCTCTTCTGCTGATTCAGTTTGGTTCCTCATCAGGAAAGCCCTTCAGAAAGATCTACATTCAAAATTCAGAGGGATCTATAGTCTACAGGGGTCACTGCAGATGGGTGGCCAGACAGGTCCTGAGAGAAGTCAGGTGGAGATGCTCTGGCAGGGGGATTGGACTGGATGATTTGTTAGGTCCCTTCCAATCCTTAAGGTTCTGTGATGCTGTGATGGGGTATCAGTTCCATGGCTGTTCCCAGTATCCCAATGAGATGTGCCCTTTTTTCTCCCAAATAAATCAACCTCAGTCCATTTTAATCCTGAAACAAATATTGGAAGGGACCTTGAAAGATCATTGAGTCCAGTCCCCCTGACCCAGCAGGATCCCCTACATCCAGTTGCAAAGGAACATGCCCAGGTGGGTTTGAAATGTCTCCAGAGAAGGAGACTCCACAACCCCTCTGGGCAGCCCCTGCCAGGGCTCTGGCACCCCTAAAGGTAAGAAGGTCCTTCTCACATTGATGTGGAACCTCCTCTGCTCCAGCTCACACCCACTGTCCCTTGTCCTGTCACTGGGTGCCCCTGAGCAGAGCCTGGGTCCATCCTCCTCACACCCACCCTTCACATATTGATCAACATCCATGGGGTCACCCCTGAGGCTCCTTCTTTCCCAGCTCCAGAGCCCTCAGCCTTTCCTCAGCAGGGAGATGCTCCCCTCCCTCCATCATCTCTATGTCTCTGCACTGGGCTCTCCCCAGCAGCTCTGTGTCCTCCTGGAACCAAGGCCCCCACAACTGGACACAAGAATCCATCTGTAGTCTCACCAGGGCAGAGTAGAGGGTGAGGAGAACCTCTCTCCATGTGCTAACCAGCCCCCTTCTGATCCACCCCAGGATGCTGCTGGCCTTCTTGGCCACCACAGCCCATTGCTGTCTCGTGGCCATCCTTCTGGCCACCAGGACCCCCAGGTCCCTTTCTCCTCCACCACTCTCCAACAGCACAATCCCTACCCTGGTGTCTGGGGTTGTTGCCCAGAGATCCTGGACACGCTGTTACACCAGGCTCCGCTAAATCATTCTTCAGCAGCTCCGGACAGGATGTAGGTCACCGAGAGGCAGCCAGCCGAGCTGTAATCCAATATCCCTCAGCACAAGAGAGCACAGTGAACACTCAAGGATTTCCCTACCCTGCTGCTTTTTCCTGACACCCGAGGACAAGCAGAGCTGCAACGGAGTGAAAAGTCTTGAGACGGGGGCAGAGCGAGGCGGGAGCACATCGGGAACTCAAAGACCACTAGTGCAGAGACTGCAGAGGATAAAGGAGGCTGAATGGAAGCAGCAGTCACGTTCTCAGGGGTAGTTTATCCCTTTATGCACCCGTGGAAAAGCAGAATCAAAGTTGTGACACAGTATTCTTACCTATTCTGGCTGGATGTTTATGCCCCGGTGGGTTTAAACAAAGATGGAAGCAATTCAGGTCACGCTGCGGCTTGAAGAGGAAGAAGTGCTCTAAGGTTTTTGCCTTCAGTAGTTGAGAAAGTAAAACCGGTGGTAACTCAGCGGCGATAACCACCTCGTTAGGTCAGCGAAGCACCGTCACGTGGAAGCCCGGAGGAACCGGATCAATGAGCTGAGAGACAACAAATGCGAGAAGCCTTCAGCTGCGAGGGGACGGCTCTGCTCTCACGTGGGGAGGACGGGGGCTGCTCTGTGCGATGCAGCCCTCGCCGGGCAAAGGCTGGCTTTTGCCCAAGGGTCTCAGTTTGCATTTCACCCTGAATTGCAGAATCACAGAACATGATTAAGGGTTGGAAGGGACCCCAGAAGATCATCCAGTCCAATCATAGAATCATTAGGGGTTGGAAGGGACCCCAGAGGATCATCCAGTCCAATCATAGAATCATTACGGGTTGGAAGGGACCCCAGAAGATCATCCACAGTCCAATCCCCCTGACACAGCAGGATCCACTAGATCCAGTCACACAGGGACATGGCCAGGTGGGTTTTAAATGTCTCCAGAGAAGGAGACTCCACAACCCACCTGGACAGCCTCTGCCAGGGCTCTGTCACCTTCACGAGGAAGAAGTTTCTTTTCAGATTGATGCGGAACCTCCTGTAGAATCACAGAATCATTAGGGATTGGAAGGGACCTTGAAAAATCAGCCAGTCCCATCCCCCTGACACGGCAGGATCCCCTAGATCCAGTCACACAGGAATTGTCCCGGTGGGTTTGAAACATCTCCACAACCCCTCTGGGCAGCCTCTTCCAGGGCTCTGGCACCCTCACTGGGAAGAAGGTCCTTCCTCTGATGTGGAACCTCCTGTGCTCCAGCTCACACCCTTGTCCTGTCACTGGGTGCCCCTGAGCAGAGCCTGGCTCCATCCTCCTCACACCCACCCTTCACATCTTGATCAACATCCATGGGGTCACCCCTCAGGCTCCTTTTTTCCCAGCTCAGGAGCCCTAGCTCAGCAGGGAGATGCTCCCCTCCCTTCACCATCTCTGTGTCTCTGCACTGGACTCCCTCCAGCAGCTCCGTGTCCTCCTGGAACTGAGGGGCCCAGAGCTGGACACAAGATTCCAACTGCAGCCTGACCAAGGCAGAGCAGAGTGGGAGGAGAACCTCCTGAAATAAGCTGCAGAGCTTTCTGCTGGAGGGTGTTTTATTCTCAGCTCCGTGTCTTCTCAGAGACCTGATTTTCTCCACCGCACTGCACCATCTGCTCGTGGTTTGCACCACGGTGGAGCGGAAGCAGCGCAGGACCTGGCACGAGGCGTCGGCGCTGCTCTGAACCAGTTAGCTAGACGGAAGAAGAGAAAAAATGTTGCTTAGTAGGGAAATCCTGCTGGGAAAATAGTTCAGATTTTTGTCTTCTCTTGCAAGTTCCCAGGAGTTTGGAGCAGATTCGTGTTCTGGGGGTGTTGTTCTTTGCTCGTGAACTCCTTTAACAGCCTCCTGGGACATGAGGAGCCCCGGAGGCTGAAAAATGGATCAAAAAGATGACCTTAAAGTGAAGCCAAGCAGCAGCTGAAAGCTCTTCCCTGCTCATCTGCCAGCAGATCACACAGTTCAGTGTCTTGCAGGAGTGTTTCAGGAGCTCTCTGGAACCAACAGAGCACCTGGCAGTTGCTGTGTGCACTCAGCCTCCTCACACAGAGTGGGTGTTAGGAGTGGGAAGAGACCTAGAAAGATCATCCTTGGTGCTAGATGTGCTTGAAAATGTTTGGTTTAGGTTTGATGCCTCAAATAATCCTGGGTGTCAAGAAGAATGAGACAATCTTGGTGGAGGGCCCATCCCTGGAGGTGTTTAAGGCCAGGCTGGATGGGGCTCTGGCCAGCCTGGTCTAGGGTGGGGTGTCCCTGCCCATGGTGGGGGGGGTTGGAACTGGATGATCAGGAGGTCCCTTCCAACCCTGAGTGATTCTGATTCTATAACTTCTCCAGTGAAGTGATCCTGCTGTGGCAGGGGGATTGGACTGGATGATCTTTAGGGGTCCCTTCCAATCCCTAATGATTCTATGATTCTATGACTCCATGACCCTTAGAAGTCCCTTCCAACTCCTAATGATCTCTGTGTGTCTGTTGGATCTCTTGTCCTGGAATAGCCAAAGCACTGTGAAAAGCACCAGTTAACACCATCAAGTTCCTTCCAGCTGTGGTTTCATACCCCAACCCCTGCTTTGCAGAGCTGAGATAAAGCACTAAATTACACACCCAGGGTATTGGTAGAAGAAAAGGGATAAAGGTCTAGAGTCACCCCAAGCAACACAGAATCCACAGAATCCTGGGGCTCTGTGGCTCTGCAAGAGCACAGATCCTTGTCTGGGGCACAGAGAGCACAAAGGGAAGTCGGGTTGTTCCCTCTGCTGTTGATACTGGCAGACACAGGGGTTTCAGCTTGTTTTCTTCACATGGTGCCATCTCTCTGATTTCTAAGCGCCGGCGGGCCGCTCAGGGCTGCCATCTGATATGGATGCGCTCGGCTAGGCTGGGGCCATACGCACCCCGACCCTGGCCCGTGGGGAGCAGCCAGCTGGCCAGCACATCCTGCCAGATCTCCAGGAAAAGATTGTGTTTGGACTTCAGACTGTAAGAAAGACCCGGGACTGGCAGGTATCCCACTCCCATCAGCACATGCCCCGTTGGAAGTGATTAACTTTCTGGTGAGGTCATCTCTTTACTGTGTTTACTGCTCCACGATCTACAGGTCACAGAATCACAGAGCATTAGGGATGGGAAGGGACCTTGAAAGACCAGCCAGTCCAATCCATCTGCCACAGCNTCGGAACTAGACACAAGATGCAATCCCTATCACCAACCACAAAAAACATTTTCCTTCAGAAAATAAAGGAAGACCTGGAAAGGCAGAGTTCAAACAGCTGAATTTTGGGCTAAAAGCAAGTGTTTATCTTTTTCACCCCAAATGTCACAGATGTGTGAGTGACACTGCCTGATTCAAACCCTTTCCAGTTCCATCCAGCTATAAAATCTGATGCTACAGAAGCTCTTGGTTGTTTTTTTCCCCTCCTGGCTCATCTGTCCATCTGCTTGATTCCCTGCGGTGACAGCACTCTCAGAGGTTGTTGTTGATCTGTTGTAACAAACCTCTACCCTTAGAGAAGAACCTCTCGGGTCCGGGGACTTCCCACTCACCGCTGTGTGTGGAGACACTTTCTCAGCCAAATGCTGCTCGTAAAACACTTTAGGAAAACGCTGCTGCTGGGGAAATAATCCCTGCTAAGAGTTTCCAACACCTGTTTCTCGCAGCTCTCTGAACTGCTGCTGCTCCTCACAAGGGGCATTTGGAGAGCCGCACGGCCATGGGCCAAGTTCAGAGTCTGGGAACTTGGGGCAGGTCTCACCTTCCGTGGGGGGCAGCGCTGGAGCATCCCCAGGGTGGCAAAGGCAGCTGGACCCCTGTGCTGAGGGACAGGGGCTAGGGGTGACCTGGCAGTGCTGGCTCGAAGGTTGGACTTGATGATCCTAAAGGTCTCTTCCAGGCAGAGAGATTCGGGGATGCTGTCCCCCAGCCCAGCCCAGAGCAACCCGGGGAAGCCCCAGCCGCGTGGCTCTGCCGTGGTTAATCCCATCGAGGTTAATCCACGCTTTTCCGGGAGGGGGATCCCGTCTCTGCGGAGCAACGTGCAGCAGACCCCGGTCCACAACATCGCGACCCCCGGCTTCTCTGCTGGGGGGCACAGGGGGCCGGTCAGCGTCCGGACCCCCACGCTGGCAGCGGGCGCTGCTCCGATGTACGAACCCCCTTTACCGGGAGGGACCCCCTGGGCTCTGCCCCGGTCTCTGCCCGTCGGTGCCGCCCCCGACCCCCCGCCCTCCTCTCCCTCCCGCCGCTCCCGTCCCTCCCCCGGGCGGGCGGGGCCGTGCCGAGCCGGGCCGAGCCGGGCCATGGACCGTCACCTGCGCCGGCTGCGCCAGGAGCTGGTAAGGGACGGAGGGGGGTCCTTGGGGGGGTATCTAAGGGGGTCCCGCACCAGGGTTTGTCCTGCGGTTGCCCGGAGCGGAACTCGACCCTTGGCGGGGTTGCGGGACTGGAATGGCAGGGGGATCCCGCAGCATCCAGCTGTCCCTGCACGGGGGGTGCGGAGGCTCTCCGGGGGTCCCACATCGGCTGCTGCCCCCCGGTCCCACAAAGGGCTCGGTCCCCACCCTCCCGCACCCTCCGCTGTCGTCTGCGAGGGAGAAAGACGGTTGCGGGGGAATGCGGGGGTGCAGCGCGTCCGGGGGAACCGTGCGGGCAGAGCTCAGAAATCACAGCAACCCCGAGATCTCCGGCCAAGTTTACGGGTGCAAAAGGAGCGGGCAGTTCGCTCCCATCCCCGCCCCGGTACCCCCTGAGGATCCCCCATCCCCTTCAACAGGAGCCCCTTTGTCAGGCATCAGCGCTCTTCGCTCCCTCCGACCGTCCCCGCGCTCCTGGACCTGCTGGGGCTTGTCCGCAGCCCGCTGGTCGCACTGGGACGCGCCGGAACACGGGGATTGAGGCGGGGGAGGTGGATAGGAAGAGCTGGTGTCCCCAAAAACCAGGTCCCTTCCGGGGGGTGGCCGCGGGGCTGTGGATAAACAGCGAGAACAAAAGGGGGACAAGGCAGAGCGGAGCTGGGGATGAAGTTTCTGCGGGACTCGCTGGGATGTGGATGGTGGTGCGAACGGGGGGTGCTACTGCAGGGGGGCTGTGCAGGGGGTTGTGTCCTACCTGCACTGCGAGGAGGATGTGAGCAACCCCCTGTGAGACCCTACGGACCCCAAAGTCACAGCCGGGTCAAGGCAGGACTCGCTGTTGCGCTGGAGGTGGCATCGAGCTGCTGATGGGATGAGGTTTGTGGAAGAGGGGTTAGGCAGCTCCTCTCTGAGCCCGTGGGGCAACAAGCAGTGACATCTAACCCACCGTACCCACATTTCCCCAGCCAACAGAGGAGCTGGGAGATAAATTAAAACAAAGGGAGGAGGGAGTCACTGGGGTTCTGTGCTGGGGTGATGGATGAAAAGCAAACTACGAGGCCAGTATGAGCGGGGAGATCCTTCGTGGAGGCGAGATGGGTAAAACAAGAAACACTCTGAGCCTGCTGGCAGAGGATCCTGAATCTGGGGCTTGTCTTGTAAACAAAGCTGTTTCATTCCGTGAGATTTATGTTCTGTAGAGCCCAAACATTGCTCCTTTGCTTGTGAGCCTGGACCCTTCTGGTTTGTAGCTCCCAATGTAAGTTCTGAAGAAGCTGGGGGTGTTCAAAAGGGAGGCAGATCCCTCACGTTTAGCCCCCTGAATGTTGATAAATAGGGGAAGGGTGGGCGTCAGGAGGATGGAGCCAGGCTCTGCTCAGGGGCACCTAATCACAGAACAAGGGACACCAAGTGTGAACTGGAGCAGAGGAGGTTCCACATCAGTGTGAGAAGGACCTTGTTCCCAGGGAGGGTGACAGAGCCCTGGCAGGGGCTGTCCAGGTGGGTTGTGGAGTCCCCTTCTCTGGAGACATTTCAAACCCACCTGGATGTGTTCCTGTGTGACTGGATCTAGGGGATCCTGCTGTGGCAGAGGGATTGGACTGGATGGTCTTTCAAGGTCCCTTCCAATCCCTAATGTTGTGGTTCTGTGACTTGAGGTAAAAAAACTCAAAAATACTTATAATGAGAAGATTCTGGGTTGGTCCGTGTCTGGGCTATAAACCAGTGATAGATTTATTTCTAACTTGTAAAAATTGAATGATTTTCCTTATATTAATAAACTGATTGGCCTGGCAGAGCTTTATCTACACTCTTGCCTCCAAGAACTGGGAAGAGACAGTTTTCCCCTTTGATGGGACCAGCCATGGCTGAGCTGGAAGCAGCCTGGACTTTAACACGTCTGGTTTTCACCACAGAACATTAGGGATTGGAAGGGACCTCCAAAGATCATCCAGTCCAATCCCCCTGACACAACAGGATCCCCTAGATCCAGTCGCACAGGAACACGTCCAGATGGGTTTTAAATGTCTCAAAGAAGGAGACTCAAGTCACATTCTTGCCCACTCCACAACTTTTGTTACTCAGACTTCAAAACTCAATTCAACATCAAATTCCCAGGGTATCAGAGAGCAGCCACGAGCCCAGACCAGCCCTTGGGGTGACAGCTGGAGAGACCTTCTGCCTTCCAGCCCCTGTTGCAAAGTGATTCCTTTCATGGGCCACCTCAGCGAGCTGCAGATTTGCATTTAGTGGAGGGAGGAGGACTGTGTTAATTAAAACGACCATAAATGATACCCTGAGCAGTACCAGCTTTTTCAAATCAATACTGTCAAGATAGGCTGGAATTAAACCAGATTAATGTCTCTTTAAAGACCAGCAAGCAGGGCAATAGACAGCTGGGACCATCTGCACCAACTGGTGAGTGGGAACGGAACCTCTTGACCCTGCTGCTTCACCACTTTCTTCACTGCTGGGCAGGTCAAGGCTGCAGACACTAAATGCACCAGAACCAAGAATCATGCAGGAGGAATGGTGGGAAGGAAGGACTTGGCCAGCCCGAGACAAAGAGCCACCCTGTGAGCAGCAAAACAGGAGCCCAGTCCCAGGGTACCACCATGAGTGTAGAAACCCGGGAGGTCTGCACCCCGGCCAGAGGAGCAGTCTGGGTGGGCAGGAGGGATGCTGAGGGGGTGTCGTGCAAGGAGGTTCTGCAGAAGCACCTTAGGCTTGGCTGAGGCTGGTCAGGGTCGCCTATGTAAGTTGGAGGCTGCTGGATCAGCTCAAGTTTTGTCTGCCTGGGTGGAAAGTCCTGCAGCCTCCGGCTGGTTTTGAGGAGGGGATTTTCTCAGAGCAGAACGGATGTTGGCACAGCTCCCGGTTCCCAAGGAAGGGCTATCTCCAGGAGCAACTCTATCCCCCACCAGCGTGGGATTCGACGTCTCCAGCCCTGTTTTTACCTCTTTCTCCTGCTTTGTGTGCTCGGTTCAGGCAGCTGCAGTGCCCCGACATTTCATGCAGCCTCTGCTCTGAGATCACACTGGGCTCTGCCAGAGACAAGTCGCAGCTGAGCGTGGGTCCAGACGTGCTGCCACTGGTCCCCGCGCTCCCTCCGGGAAAGCTCTGCCACGGCTCCCGAGGATGAACCGGAGCTGCTGCAGTCAATGAGGGATCTCCAGTTCCAGCCGCGTGTTTTCCGTTGTAAGCCGATAGTTTCTGGCATGTGTGGTGTCCCTTTGATTGGAATTCATTCAGAAGCTTCCACATGCAAATGCTGGCTGGCCAGGAGAGCCTCAGCTGACACAGCCATTCATCATCCCACAGGGTGTGGGATGGGGGCAGCTCTGCAGTGGGGATCCGCTGCGGGCACCGGGCTCCTCGTCCCACTCCCAACAGTGGCCTGTGGAGCTGCCTCAGGCTCTGCCAGCTCTCTGCCTGTGCAGCACAACACCTTCCTCCCCTGCTCTGGAAAGCCCCTGGAGGTTTAGGGATGCAGAGTGAGTCCTGTCACCTGTCCTCAGGACAGCAGCTGGGGGTTGTGCCACAGAGCTCGTGACTCTTCCACTGATGAGATTAATCCCCATCCTGAAAGTCCCCTCGACTTCACCGGAGCCCGCGATCGCCGTGCCGAGGCACCGGGCTGCAGCGGCTGCTTCCCTGGCTGCAGAGTGTTATCTCGGCTGGCAGATCAGATTGAACAAGAATTGTCTTGCTCGGGGATTAGCAGAGAGGAATTTCATTTCCGTGTCTCACGGTGCAGATGGCATCACCTCCGTCCGCGGGGATTGTCGGCAGCTGCAGGAACGGCAGCCCACGAGCCCTGCGACGGGGGCTTCGGGGCTCCTCTGTGATGGCAACAAATCACAGAACCAAGGAACATCAGGGAGTGGAAGGCACCTCCTAAGACCATCCAGTCCAGTCCCCCCAACACAGCAGGATCCCCTAGATCCAGTCACACAGGAACAGCCCAGGAGGGTTTGAAATGTCTCCAGAGAAGGAGACTCCACACCCCCCTGGGCAGCCCCTGCCAGGGCTCTGCCACCCTCCCTGGGAACAAGGTCCTTCTCACACTGATGGGGAACCTCCTCTGCTCCAGCTCACACCTGCTGCCCCTTGTCCTGTCACTGGGTGCCCCTGAGCAGAGCCTGGCTCCATCCTCCTCACACCCACCCTTCACATCTTGATCAACACCCATGGGGTCACCCCTCAGGCTCCTCTTTCCCAGCTCCAGAGCCCCAGCTCCCTCAGCCTCTCCCCAGCAGGGAGATGCTCCTCTCCCTCCATCACCCCTGTGGCTCTGCCCTGGGCTCTCTCCAGCAGCTCTGTGTCCTTCTGGAACTGAGGGGCCCACAACTGGATAAAAGATTCCAGCTGTGGTCTCCTCAGGGCAGAATAGAGGGGCAGGAGAACCTCTCTCCATCTCCTAACCACCCCCATTCTGATCTCTGCTCAGGGCCTGGCAAGCACGTGGGACAGATCGACCCTGCACTCGGCTGTAGTGAGCAGGGGCTCACCCTCAAGTAGCTGTAACCACACTCAGCATGGTTTGGCCTTTCTTGAGGAATCCAGGGTATTTCTGGGCTGTCTGTGGCTGTTTTATAAGAGAAGAGTTAAAGGAGGAAGTGAAAGCAAATCCCACTGCTCCGACATCCCTGCTGAATGTTCTCCCTGCTCATTCACCATAAATGAGTAGAATTACTGAGCTGGATAGGATCTGACTCCTTCCTCACAGAATTTTATGGTCTGATGGACACTGCTTCTTGCTGTGAGGATCTCACAGGATGAGAGCATTTGGTCTGAGTGGAAAATACAGCCAATTAGTTCTACCCTGTGTCACAGAATCACAGAACATTAGGGATGGGAAGGGACCTCCAAGGATCATCCAGTCCAATCCCCCTGCCACAGCAGGATCCCCTAGATCCAGTCACACAGGAACACATTCAGGTGGGTTTTAAACATCTCCAGAGAAAGGAGGCTCCACAACCCCCCTGGGCAGCCCCTTCCAGTCCCATTCTGGTAGCTGTTTTGTGTTTGAAATGGACCTGGCTGTGTTTTCATTGCTGCTGTTTCTGAGTGAGCAGTGATTTGCAGCAGAGTGAAGCACAAAGGACAGACCTCAAGGTCTCACATCACAGCTCGCAGCTCCAACAGGTGGGAACACACAGCTCCACGTGTGTCTCTGCCCCAAAAATGGTCCCTTGAAGGGGGACTTCACCCATCGCTGCTGGAGAGAGCAACAGGAACTCATCACAGAACCTCATTCCTTGGGGTTGCCTTAAGGGAAGGTGCAAAGGAGTGACTTGGCCATGAATGTGATGTCACATCAAGTAGTTGTGGGCTTTCATAGGGTCATTCAGATTGGAAAAGACCCCTGGGATCATCAAGTCCAACCCTGCTCTACAAATTCACCCCTAAACCAGACCCCCCAACACCACATCTAAGCAACTTCTAAACTCATCCAGGGATGAGGACTCAACCCCCACCCTGGGCAGCCCATCCCAGTCCCTGACCACCCTCTCCAGGAAGAATCTCTCCCTGATGGCCAGTCTAACCCTCCCCTGGTGGAGCTGGAAGCCCTTCCCTCTGCTTCTGTCACTGATGACCTGTGAGAAGAGCCCAGCCCCAACATCTGCAGTGTCCTTCCAGAGAGCTGCAGAGTGATGAGATCTCCCCTCAGCCCCCTCTTCCTCAAACTAACCAGCCCCAACTCTCTCCATCTCTCAGTCCCACCAGATTGATTCTCCACCCCCTTCCCCAGCTCAGTTGTCCTCCTCTGCCCTCACTCCAGCCCCTCCATGTCTCCCTTGACCTGAGGACCCCCAAACTGGCCCCAGTACTGAGTGACTTGGGGACTGAGGAAAGAGAAGGAATAGCCTGTCTCCCTCTTCTAGCTGCCTTGGAGAAGTGCAAGTGTTCCTTTACTCCCAGAGAAGACTCCTAGAAGTGATGGCAGACTCTATCCTCCCAGCTGCATGGATCAAGGAGTATTAAATCCAGATCCTCCAGTGAGGCAGAGCACTGGGCTGAAAGCCAACCACCACCTTCATGGTCAGTCTGTAGAGGGAGATTTGTGGTCTCTCCTGTCGCTGGGTTATGAGCAGAAGTCTGAGGCTGGAGCTCCTTTTGGTCTGGTTCTTTCCTGGTTATAGAGGACTGATTTTCTCACTTGCCTGTGAATCGAGCAGGAGTGATCCCTGGCCAGCCCGTAGCTGGAAGGCAGCAGAGAAGGGTGGTTACTTGGTGATGGGAACCACCTCTTTCATGATCAACAGCTGTTTAAGATCTATTCAAACTACTGGGAAGAAAACCCCCCCTTGGGTGAAGCTTCCTCATCCTTCCTCTTTCAGATTGAGCTCACGGCTCACACCCTCCTTTATCCCTAAAACACTCCAGAAGTAAAGGAGAGGCTTGAAACCCTCATGATGAAGCACAGGGTGGGGAAGAGCCGAAGCTCTAAGCTCCACGAAGGGAGGGGAAAGCAAGGTGCAGCTCCCTGAGCCTCGCAGCTCCCCAGCGGTTGTGCCCGGCTGGTTGAAGATTAACCCAGCCAGCGAGCCGAGGGAAAACACGGAAACAATACGATCAGCTCAGCAGTTCTAGAGTCATTTTGGTCTCTATTATGTCACCCTCGTTAAATACCAATTGTTTGTGGCTGGTCCCGCTGCCTCCCAGCGCTGTTACTGGGAGCTGTGTTTGCCGGGTGCTCTTTCCTGTCCTCTCAGCAACAACTTCCTCTCTCCGGGTTTCTTCTGCGGAGGAGCCGGACATCTGTCTTCCTCCTCATTACCTCAGACACCCTCAGAGCTCTTTTCACTTCTCCGTGCTCAGCTCAGAGCCCCATGTGCTGGCTGGGTTCTAACTTTCCTCCCGTCAGCATCACGAAGCTGCTGCAGCCCTGGGCAGGGGGGAGTCTGAGGGCATCACCGGGAGTGGAGTCCTCAATGCAAGTAGGACAGTGAGGGGTGACCCCATGGATGTTGATCAAGATGGGAAGGGTGGGTGTGAGGAGGATGGAGCCAGGCTCTGCTCAGGGGCACCCAGTGACAGGACAAGGGGCAGCGGGTGTGAGCTGGAGCAGAGGAGGTTCCCCATCAGTGTGAGAAGGACCTTGTTCCCAGGGAGGGTGGCAGAGCCCTGGCAGGGGCTGCCCAGGGGGGTTGTGGAGTCTCCTTCTCTGGAGACGTTTAAAACCCACCTGGCCATGATCCTGCTGTGTTGTGGGGATTAGTCTAGATGATTTTTGGAGGTGCCTTCCACTCCTTAATGTCCCATGACTCTGTGAAAAGCAGTTCCCAGAGGGGGTTCAGAAGTGACTGACTTACCCTGGAAGTGATGAGTGAAACCTCCCTTATTTGGAGTCTCAGGTATTTGGGGCCGTGTCTGACAACCAGCCAGTAACTGCTGGAGGATGCTCCTCAGGGCACGTTGTCTTGTCACCGTGTTTGTGGAAGCCAGAGGATCTCTGATTTATATCCTGTGCAGAGCAGTTGTGGCTGCTGTTCTGGGAACTGGTCACAGCCGCCCTCAGCCTCACAGGTGCCTGTCTGACTGTTAGAGGCAGCGGCTGTAGCTTGTTCAGAGTGAACCTGCAGTGTTTTCAGGCCCATTCCTAAGGGCTGCAGAAGTGTCAGGGATGATAATGAGATGCAGTTGGAGGCATCTGATTTCTAACTGGTTCATGGAGATAACTTTGGACACCTGTAGGTTGTCAGTGGTTCTGATTTGGCCTCTCTTGGGTGCTGAGGTGCCAGCCAGCTGCCTGTATCATGTCTCAGACACCAAGAGGCCCTTAGACCATAGAATCATCCTGGCTGGAAAGGACCTCCAGGATCAGCAAGTCCAACCCTCATCCCAACAGTTCCCTAGCCCCTAGACCACGGCCCCAAGTGCTCTAGCTAACTGGCTTTTAAACCCCTCCAGGGATGGGGACTCCACCACCTCCCTGGGCAGCCTGTTCCAGTGCCCAACCACTCTCTCAGCAAGAAACTTCTTCCTAAGATCCAATCTAAACCTCCCCTGATGCAACTTGAGGCCACTTCCCCTTGTCCTATCATCAGGAATTTGGCAGAAGAGCCCAGCAGCAGCCTCACTCCAACCTCCTTTGAGGGAGCTGGAGAGAGCAAGAAGGTCTCCTCTCAGCCTCCTCTTCTCTAGACTCAATAACTCCAGTTCCCTCAGCTGCTCTCCACAGGCCCTGCTCTCCAGCCTCTTCCCAGCCTCGATGCCCTTCTCTGGCCCCACTCCAGCCCCTCGATGTCCTTGATGATGATGTCTTTGTGCTTCTTGAGCAGAGCCCAGCAGCTACAAGGACAGAGGCTGCTGGTGAGTGGGATCTGTGCGGGACCCAAACTCTCACAGCAAAGGCCATCCCCACACTCGTCTCTGCAGCCCAGTGGAGCACAGGGCTGATCCCTCAAGAGGTCTGGGATGTACAGCTGCCAGCCTTGCACAAGACACAACATGTCCTGATGGCCCATGGTGGCCAGCTTATGTAAGGGCACTTGCATAACCCCAGCAAGTAGGGCCAGGGGCTCTCTGCCTCTTTGCACCACGTTCAGGCTCCCTGGGGTCTTGTGTCACATTCACGCTCTGCTCGAAGTTGCTCTTCAGTTCATCACCAGTCCCAGCTCCTTCTCCATGAGCCCAGAGCCTGTGAGGCTCAGAGGTGGCCCCTTGAGCCCCGAGCTCCCCTCCCCTGGCAGCTGGAGCATCTGTTTGTCTTCCAGCCCAGCTTCACTGAAGTCTATTTCCTCCAGCAGCCCAGACGTGGAGCCCTGGCTGGGGTGTTGGTCTCTTGTGGGGCAGGTTGTTCCTTTTCTGGAGAGTCTCAGAAAGCCAGTTGGGACTTGGGAGAGCTGAGATCTTCTTGGCAAAGAGGAGACAGTGGCTGTTAGACACCAGGGAAGAACTTTCCTTTCCCCTGCAGGGTGAAAACAGGGTAATTACTGCTGGATGAGACCCAAAGCCCTGCAGCCTATTTGGTCACCAGTCAGTGACTTCACTCTGGGCTGGGTTTCTCTCTCCAGTTCTGTAAAAGACAGAACAGGTCCCACAAAGAGCAGAAGACAAAGCAGGGGGTTGTTTGCTTCAGTTTTGGACTTGCACAACCTACAGTGTCTGTGAGCAGAGGCAGAAGCCTCAGGATCCTTCAAACTCACTTGCTGGAGATGGGTGCAGAGTTACCTGAGGGACACTGAGGATGAGTCTGGTGGGGAGGGTTGAGGAGTCTCCATCTCTGGAGACATTTCAAACCCACCTGGCCATGGTCCTTTGTGACTGGATCTAGGGGATCCTGCTGTTTTGGGGGGATTGGACGGGGTGATCTTTGGAGGTCACTTCCAATCCCTCATGTTCTGTGATGCTGTGATCCCACAAAGCCCTGTTTTCCCCCTCTGCTGAATCAGGGGACAGTTGTCCAAACCTCGTAATCACTTAAGGGAAAGGTCTTCCACTGGTGAAAACATCTCCACTCCTTCTCCAGCTCCCCAGGCTGGTGCCAGTGCCAGGTTTGGCAGAGCCAGCTCCTTTGTTCAGAAGGAAAAGCGCTGGAGCCGGTGGGGCTCAGGTCTCTTCGTGCCAGGGGAAGACAGGATCTGCCTGAGAGAATCACAGAACATTAGAGGTTGGAAGGGACCTCAAAAGATCATCCAGTCCAGTCCCCCTGACAGAGCAGGATCCCCTAGATCCAGTCCCACAGGAACAGCCCAGGTGGGTTTGAAATGTCTCCAGAGAAGGAGACTCCACAACCCCCCTGGGCAGCCCCGTCCAGGGCTCTGCCACCCTCCCTGGGAACAAGGTCCTTCTCACACTGATGTGGAACCTCCTCTGCTCCAGCTCACACCCGCTGCCCCTTGTCCTGTCACTGGGTGCCCCTGAGCAGAGCCTGGCTCCATCCTCCTCACACCCACCCTTCCCATGTTGATCAACATCCATGGGGTCACCCCTCAGGCTCCTTTTTCCCAGCTCCCGCAGCCTTTCCTCAGCAGGGAGATGCTCCCCTCCCTCCATCATTGCACTGGGCTCTCTCCAGCAGCTCTGAGTCCTTCTGGAGCTGAGGGGCCCACAACTGGCCCCAAGAGGCCCAAGGCTGCCCATGAGGCTTTAGCAGAGCCCCGCTGCGGGGGAGGCTCTGTAACGAACCCACCCATCCCGGGGAGCTAATTGAATCAACGAGGTGAACAGCAGAGCCACCCAGCATCTGCCGGGGGGTTTGAGCAGCCCAGTCACTGCTGCAGGACCCTCGTCACTCCCCGCGGCGGCGTCATTACCGAGCCGCGCCGGGCAAGGGGATTTGGTGGGCAGTGGCCAATGAGGGGCCAAGCTGCCTCCAAATCCAGCTTCTTGCAAAGCCCCAGATAAACCAGACTTGCATTAATGAGGCAAGAAAGGTTAGGAGGAGCAGCACTACAGCCAGGCTGGAGAGGTAAGGTGATAGCTCTGTCTGAGGAGCATATGGCCCAGCTTGGGCACGGGAAAGCCACGAGCCAGGGTGGTCTGGGGAGCGGGGCCGCAGCACGAGAGGTTTGTCTGCTGAGCTGGACCAGTGTCAGTGCTGGAGAGACTGGGATCGAGGAGCTGAACCGAGATTTTCTGCCTGTAAACTCGTTCCAGGGGGCAAATCCTCATCTTGGGAGTGAGAAATGGCTGCGGTCTGCTGGCTGGTTGTAGGGTTTGAAATGGAGATTCAAGTGGAGGAGATGTTGAGGAGCTGGGTGGCTGTGGAGGGTGAGTGCCTGCTCCCACCCCACACACAGCAAAGTCAACAGCGAGTCCTTGGACCAACGTAGTGAGAACAGAGATGTGGAGCAGCACAGCTTGAGAGCAGGTCTGAGCATCAGCTGTGTCAGTCCTGGAGAAGCAGAGGTTGAGATGAACCTTCCAACCTGCTCGTGGGCAGCAGAGGCTGAAGCTCTGACCCCAGCAGGGTAATCTCCTCCACAAACCACCCTACAGCAACGTGTCTTCACCTCCAGCTCTGCCTTCCCCTGCTGTTCTTCCCATTCCCTACTGGAAAGAAAGGGGTGGCAGCTGCTGGAAGCAAAACTCGTTTGTTTTATGGGGCTGCTTTGGGAATGTGATCCAGCTCCTACTTGAGAGAGAGGGACAGCAACTGGGTGAGAGGTGGGGAGACACTCTGGACGATAACATCTTATTTTAAACCTAAACTAGAGGATTCAGTCTTTGTCTTGAGGTGCAGCTGAACTGCTCAAAATCCTGCCTGGGGAATCAGGGGGCTTTCGGGTTTAATGGGAGTAATTTTGGAGGCAGTTGGTCGGGCAGCAGAGGATTTCACCAGCGTTGAAATGACTTTGATTGTCCTCTAGCCTGAGAGGTGCCTGTAATGAGGGGATTAAGATCTGAGGATGTTGTTAGGGAGCAGCAGTGTGACCCTCATTGGGGCTTATTCTTTGTGTATTGTAGTGCAGGAGGGTGAAGAACTGCAGGTTCTCCACGAAGACATCTCTGTTCATTATTCCCTCTCCTGATTTCAGTCAGTTCCAGGGCACAAAAGACACACAAAAGCAGAGGACTCTGCTCAGCCCAGCAGCAGCCAAACCCATTCACAGTTCTACACCTTGGGTGCCTGCCAAGCAATTAATAGAAACCCAAACTGCTGATTTCTGTTGGCAGGTCAAGAAAAAATCCCCTCCTCCTGTCAACTCCTCTAGTTCCTGGAGGGAAACACCTAGAGAGAGCTAAAAAAACCCAGGGGATGGGGGCAGTGCTGGTAGGATCCAGCAGGGTGTTGAATCACAGAACATTAGGGACTGGAAGTGACCTCGAAAGATCATCCAGTCCAATCCCCCTGCCACAGCAGGATCGCAGCCAAGTGGGAGTGAGGATGAACCTCTCCCTGCTGAGGAGCTGGGAGGAGAGGAGACTGAGGGGTGGCCTCATGGATGTTGAGCAGTGTGTGAAGGGTGGAGGATGGAGCCAGGCTCTGCTCAGGGGCACCCAGTGACAGGACAAGGGGCAGCGGGTGTGAGCTGGAGCAGAGGAGGTTCCCCATCAGTGTGAGAAGGACCTTGTTCCCAGGGAGGGTGGCAGAGCCCTGGCAGGGGCTGCCCAGGGGGGTTGTGGAGTCTCCTTCTCTGGAGACATTTCAGACCCACCTGGCCATGTTCCTGTGTGACTGGATCTAGGGGATCCTGCTGTGTTGGGAGGACTGGACTGGGTGATCTTTTGAGGTCTCTTCCCATCTCTAATGTTCTGGGATGTTTCAGAAAGCTGCTGGGCCCAGCTCACAGTTTTCTTGCTCTCTCTCGACTGCTGGGACAGCAATTCAAGACCTGTTTCCTTTTCTCCTCAGCTCTCCATGAAGGAGGTCGGGGACGGGCTGCACGAGCAGATGAACTGTATGATGGGGGCACTGCAGGAGCTGAAACTCCTCCAGGTGCAGACGGCGCTGGAGCAGCTGGACATCTCCGGCAGCCGCAGCCCGGAGCGGCGCCAGTGCTGCCGAAGCAGCAGGGACGTGCCCAGGGCTCGGCAGGACGAGCGGTGGCAGGGGGAGATGGCGGTGGAGGAGCACAGCCCCACGTCCCTCCCGCATGGGGGGCCACAGCCAGTGGGTTCGTCCTGGTCCGCCGGGCTCCCGGAGATCAGCCGGCTCAGAGACGCCTCCTCCTCCTCCTCCCTCCGGGGCCCCTCTGGGGAGGACGTTTATCACCCAAAAGGACGTTCCCTGGCACCGAGCAGAGCTGAGCACAGGCGCCCAAGGACGTTCGAGACCAGCGGCCAGGACACGGCCGGGGGGCGGCCGGCGTGCCGGGAATGCCCGGGCTGTGACGATGGCCACGACTGGACATCCTCCCTCATGTCCCAGAGCAGGAACCGGCAGCCACTGGTGCTGGGCGACAACATCTTTGCAGACTTGGTTGGGAACTGGTTGGATCTGCCAGAGCTGGAGAAGAAGGGGGAGAAGAGCGAGGCCTCCCTGTCCATCAGCAGGTCCCAGGAGCTCTGCCGGAAGTTCTCCCTCACAGCCAACATCTTCAAGAAGTTCCTGAGGAGCGTCCGGCCAGACCGAGACCGGCTCCTCAAGGAGAAACCTTGCTGGCTTCCCCCTGAAGACAAACAGCCCGAGATCTCCAAGAGACCTAAAAAGATGAGCAAACTCAAGGGGACCTTTTACTTCCCGCTTCACGGGAACCTCCAGAACCAGCACAGCAAAGCAGAGAGGTGCCCCAAGGCCGACGGCAACAGCGAGAAGCCCCACCTCAGCACCAAGACAGTCCACGACACCAGAGACTACTCCCAGTCCGGCTTTGACATCAACACGGCTGTCTGGGTCTGAGCTGCTCGGTGCCCTCTGCAAAGGGGAGCTGGAGGCTGTCCAACAGCACTGGCCCGAGAGCTGTGGCTTCAGGGACGGCAGCAGCCCCACGTGGGGAGGCTCTCGAGGACCCGCAGAAGCGATTGGAGCCTCCTGGGTGCCAGGGACACGCAGGTCCCGCTCGGAAGCCGCGGTGGGGCCGTTCCCGTAGCGCCGAGCTCCCCGTGTGTGAGCGTGCGAGTGTGCAAATATATTCTATAGTTTTATAACAAAACCTACTCCTGCCTGTGTGCACTCGGGCCTGGGCCACGAGCCAGACCCCCCCCAGGTGATCCCAGTGTAGAGCCCACTGGCCCTGGAGCACCTGGTGCCTGACCCCAGAGCAGCTGGACAGGCTGAGGAGGGGTTGAACCTCCCCTCTCGGGTGCGTTTCCCCCCTGTCTCTGCCTCCTTAAACCACATCCCCGCTGTGCCCCAGCATCAACCCTTCCCCTACCAGTTGCACCAGTGTCCCCGCGCCCTTCTCCCCAGTGGTCACCAGTTACAGTGTTGCTGATGTTGTTGCTGCCCCAACCGGTTACAAAGCGACAGCGGAGGTGGTTGTTGTTTCCTGTGGCTGTTGTGTGCAACCTCCCCTCGACCCCGACCGGCCTCCAATAAAGTCCATCGGAGTCTCCACGAGCCCAGGGGCTGTCTCCATCCTGGGGTGACCCCCACTCCTGCTTCTCTCCAGGCGGGGGGCTGTTGCAGCGCGTGGGTCGCGTCAGCCCGTTCCCAGCTGGGACTGGGGAGTCTGGGCAGCGGCCAGGAGCGTTTCCATTGCAGGAGAGGTTGTGAATCGCAGCAGAGAGAGGTCCCTGCCAGGCAGAGCCACTGCCAGGGTCCCACTGTGGCCTGTGCACGTCCCTGAGAGCCTTTGGGTAGCCCTTCAGCACCCACCTCTCCTCCCCAGCTCAGGGAAGGGGAAACTATTTGGTAGAGAAACCTGCTGGGGGATGAGTCAGCCCCCAGCCCGGGGGTTCCTCACAAATATGAGAAGGACCTTCTTCCAGTGAGGGTGACAGAGCCCTGGAAGGGGCTACGGAGTCTCCTGCTCTGGAGACATTTCAAGCCCACCTGGATGTGTTCCTGTGTGGCTGGATCTTGGGGATCCTGCTGCGCTGGGGGATTAGACTGGCTGATCTTTGGAGGCCCCTTCCAATCCCTAATGTTCTGTGACTGAGAGAGGAGCAGGCTCACAGCACCCAGGGCCACACCAGCCCCAGCACAGCTCCTCTCTTCGCTGTCTGCCAGAGTCAAACGTGTCCAAGCCACATCCCCAGCAGCTCAGAGCCCCCCGAGGCTGTCAGAGCAGAGGGGGCTGCTGCAGGAACCTGTTGCCCTCACTGCAGCTGTGGGAAGGGCTCGGGTGGCAGCAGCAGGGCTGTGCTTTGGTTCTCTTCAAACGTGCAGTTCTATTCCTGTTGGAACTCCCCAGGACAGAGGCCAGTGGAGCAGAGGCATGAAGAGAGGAGGGTTTTATCCCCCTCCCCTTGTAAATTAAATATAGGCACCAGCCAAGCCCTGCTTGTGCCCATACAAGGAGAGGAGCAGGGCAGCTCCACAAGCTGCTCTCAGCACTTTTGCAGGAGCCCCAGTCACCAGCAGCCTCTGGATTTGCCTCCTCACAGGCTTCAGCTCTGATTGTTTCCCCCCTCTTCACTCTTCCTTCAGCTTCCTCCTCTTTTATCAGTTGTTCATCCTGTTTGTTACAGCTCCCTCCAGCCTTTCCACAGGGTCAGCAAAGAGGAGAAGGAGCTTCCTATAGAGACAGCAACAGCTTGTGCTGCCTCAGCCTCCATCCCTCACCCCAAGGATTTCCTGCAGCGCAGGGACACCCCAGCCTCTCTGCTCTATGGTCCCCCCCCAGCACCATGAGAGCTGCACCCACCTGGCATCAGCCGCTGAGCCCCACAGAGAGGAGCAGGGTGCTGAGCAGAGAGAGGCTCTGAGGAGCTCAGCAGCCACACCAGGGGCTTTTTAAGCAGCTCAAGGGCACTGCCCTCAGCTGTGAGGAGTGTGATGGGCAGCAGCAGGGCCGTGGCAGAGCTTCATCTGAGAGGTGAAGCTCTGATTCTGCAGGTGGTCACCTCCCCAAGGCCACCTGTTATCCTGGAAACAGGATGTGTTTGTGCAGGATGTGGGGAGATCGGGAGCTGCAAATGCACTTTGGGAACGTTCTCTGTGGGAAAACGGGTTCTGGGTGAGTTCCCACCCCCACAGAGCCGGTGCCCCCCAGGGCTTTAGAGCTCAGCCCACCCCGTGCCAGCACACTGGGTCCCTTGCAAGCCCTCGGTCCCCCACCCCAGCAGCTGTTGTGGGGTCGCTGCCCCATCGATGGGGTCTCACGAGGCAGTTTCTCTTGGGAACGAGCACTTCTGGCCCCGTGTGCCCCCGACAGCTGCCCCAGGCCCACGGGGCAGAGCTGGGTCATCCTGCCGGTGCCAGGGAGCTGCGCAAAGCTCAGCTGCTAAAGCAGCCTCGTTCAGTCCCTGCCCGGAGGAAATCCCATTGTTCCTGGTTTCACTGGAAAGGGCCAGTCCTTGGCCACAGCTGCTGCCCAGAGGGTTCCTTTCCCACCCAAACCAACGGCTGCTGCAGCCAGCACTGCCCAGTCTGTGCCCGCTCCCAGCCCAGTGCCCATCAGTGGGGTTAGAGGAAGCATCAGAGCCCGTGTGGGGTCCCAGCACCCCGCCAGCTCCTCCCGTGCTGGCGAGTGCATGGCCCCCAGTTTTAGGGTCCCCAAGGGACAAACAAGCCCGAGCTCAGGGGCAGGTGGCTGCTGCCGTTCTGCTTCTTTCAAAAGCAGCAGATCCCTCCCGGGCACCGACAGCTGCCCAAGTGCCAGGGGTAGCTGCAGATGCATTTAGATTCTCGCTGCTTCTCCAGTGAATCTTCCAGGGGATGTTTTGCATCAGAATGGGGTTTTGCCAGGGTGGCCGCAGTGGCCAACTCAGCGTGACCTGGGCTTCAAGCAGCTGCTTGCAAACTGCAAGTCAGCGACGCTGGACGGCCGAGGGAAGGGACTATTTAGCAAACAGCCGTGAAGAGGCGTCAAAATCATGAAGACCATCCGCTCAGCCCGCCCCCCCGCACCCCTCAGCACCTCACTTAGCCTCTGCCGATAGCTCAGGGTGGCTCCCCGCTCGGAAGTACAAAACCTCCCTAATTAGCACAACGATGGGCTCTAATGAGGCCCTGGCTGGGCTCTGCATCTCCCCGTCCAGCCGGGCAGTAATTACAGACACTCGTCCCCCCTGTGCTGGAGCTGATGGCAGATGAACCGGAGAGTCTCTCTGTGGGGTGGCCCAGCCCAGGGTGCTGCAGAGAACTGATGCCAGTAACAGCCACTTCAACATTAATCAATTAATTCATTAATAAACTAGATGATCTTTCGAGACCCCTTCCAACCCCTAATGTTCTGCGGTTCTGCAAAGGGAGCTGCTGGCAACTGTGCCCCTGGTATTTGTGGCCAAGAGGCTGCTGCTGGGTGGCACCATGCAGGGTCATCCCCTGCGCTGGGGCAGGGTGGAGCGGGGTGGTGACAGTGGGTCCTGGCAGGGGGTCCCATTCTGCAGGGGCTGCTGGGGGAGCAGCACAGCCCAGCCCCAGCCAACACCCTCAGCACCCAGCACCCTGGGGTGCCTGAGTGGTTGGATGGGTGAGTGGATGGATGGATGGATGGGTAGATGGAGGGATGGTTGGAAGGATGGATGAGTGAGTGGATAGATGATGAAGAGAGTAGAACACATCTGTTATGAGAAAAAACTGAGGCAGCTGGGTCTCTTGAACTTGGAAAAAAGGAGCCTGANAGCAGAGAAGCTTTTCCAGGAGCTGCTCCTCTTGCTGCCTCCCCTGGCGTCCCCTTCCCTGCCAGCACCCAGGCGAACACTCTGCTCTGGGGCCAGATGGCCTCCAGAAGGCTCTCAAATGGGTCTGTAATTAAAAAGCCTTGACTTTCAAAACCATTTCGCAGCTTATTCCTCTGACAATGAGATGGGGGTCCTTAGGTTAATGCTGGGCAAGAGGAAAGGAAAACACAGGCTGGCCGCTGCCCCTCGTGTTCCCCTTCCCACCGATGTGGGTTGTGCCTGGGATTTACCCGCTGAGCAGAGCAGCCCAAGGGCTCTGGGAGTCTCTGCTGCTGCTGCTGCTGCTGCTGCTGGAGCCTCCCGAGGCTCATCTTCCCTAAGGATGCTCTGCCCTGGTCCCATTAACCCCCTCCCCGTGCTGCCACCCCAGGAGAGCGATGAGACAGAAGATCCAACCACTTCCCCTCAGCTCCTCTCAAGCTGCATCCAGAGAGGAGGGTGCTGTGGTGGGGGCATCGGGCTAGATGAGCTTTCGAGGTCCCTTCCAATCCCTAATGCTCTGGGACCCCCCTGCCCCATCCTTGCTGTTTGTTCACCCCAGCACATTCCCAGTCCCCTTCATCTGAAGATTCCCCCAGCAGCAGAATCTCTCCTGCTCTCAGCAGCCTCCCCACCAGCCCCCATCTCTGCAGGAGGCGGCTGCATCTCACGTCCCTCCCCTTTTGTCCCAGTTCATTTGCACCCACCCAGCATTTCTGGTGAAGGACTCTACCCCCCTTCCAGCTGGCAGAGAACCCCACTGCTGGTTCCAAAGCTGAAATGGAACCAGTTTGCCAAGGCCAGGCTGTGGGGGGCACCAGCACCTGCCTGTTGGGGCTGATTCCTGCAGCCTCCTCCCCGCCCGGCCGCACCGGGGGAGGCTCCTGGCCGGGTGAAGCCTCAGCTGTGGGGTGTTTGCAGGAGCGTTTCCTGCAGTCAGGGCACTGGGCAAGGAGCCCCCTGAGCTGGCTCCGATTTCTTGGCTTCTGCCAAACAGGAAAGGAAAGGGGGGGGAAATCAATATCCCAGGGAGAAGAGAAGTCTGATCCTACATCAGTCCTCACCTTGGCCAGCCCGGGGGCTAGTGGGATGGGCTGTAAATGAGAGGAGCCCCCCGGCAGGGAGCAGAGGCAGCTGCTCGTGGCACAGGGATGCTTCACCTCACGGCTCCACCAGGGATCTGGGTGGGGGTCCCACCTCTCAAGGCCATGAGGAGGGGTCATCACCAACAGCCCGAGCCGGCGGCTCAGCCTGGACCTTGCCAGAGGGCTTCACCGCGGTGACGGCGTCAGGCTGGGGTTGGCAACGTGACATTGCCAACCCAGAGATAACGAACGTGACGCCCTGTCAGGTTTAATTAGTCCCTTTGCTCTGTGGGTGACGGCGGCTGCAGAGGCAGAGCCTGGCTGGAGGCTGCTGGATCCGGGGAGCTGCTGCCTCTGAAGGCTCCGAGAGCAGGGGGGGAGCAGCAGGATGAGGCTCTGGGGCTGTGATAAGCGGTTGCTCCTTTGCTCCCAACTGCATGAGCCCACAGCAGCCTCATCAGGGTAATTGTGGGGTCACTTCAGGCCCCTGCAGTGAACTTTCTGTCCTCTGTGGTCTGTGGCAACCTTCTGGGGGCTACAAAAGCTCCTCAGAGGACTCAGTGGGTGTCTCAGGGAGCGGGAACGTGTGAGGATCTGTCACCTCTGAGGACATTTCCAGGGGTCCCGCACATGGCCCTGCACAGCTCTGAGGATGCTCCTTGCATTCAGCTCTGCTCAGAGCTTCCCCTCCTCTCTGCTCCCCCAGTTCCAGGCCAGTTCCTGGTGTTTGCAGCCAGAGGTCCTGGTGCAGCTGCTGGAGCTGATGCGGGAACCGCTTTGTGTGGAGCTTCCTGCACCCAGCAGCCTGGAGCTCTGCCAGTGGGAGCAGAGACCAGCTCCTCCGGCTTTGGAAGGGTTCGGGAAGGGATCTTCCTCTTTGCTGCTCACCTGGGATCCAAAGACATCACTGGTGCTGGTGATGCTGCTGGCAGAGCTTTTCCTGGAGTTACTGGTCCGTCTGGGGTCCCAAGGACAAACAGGAGCAAACACTCTGCTGCAGAGGGGTTTGGGGACCCCCTGAAGCAGCGTAAAAGGCTCTCACCCTGCCTGTCAAACAGCAAAGCCCGCTGCTCCTGCCCAACACCCAGCTGGAGATGGCTCCCTTCACACAATCACAGGACATTAGGGAGTGGAAGGGACCTTGAGAGATCACCCAGCCCGATCCCCCTGCCAGAGCAGGATCCCTTAGATCCAGTCACACAGGAACACATCCAGGTGGGTTTGAAACGTCTCCAGGGAAGGAGATTCCACAACCCCCCTGGGCAGCCCTACCAGTGCTTCCTGCTCCAGGACCTGTAGGTTTCCTCCTGCTCAGAAGCACCGGTCCCTGCTCCAGGGACACCTCAGGAGCCCCTGGCAGGATGCAGCTGGCAGTAGCTCAGTGCAGCAGGACGGTGCTGGCCATCCCAAGGGGCAGAGGGACCCCTACCCCTGCGTTTGAGTCTCTCCTAGAGCAGCCTGTCACCCCCGCAGCCGTCAGAGCTGCATTTCCCCGCATCCCTACCCGAGGGGGTTACATCCCCAGCGGGAGGTTCGGGTTCTCTGGCCATCCTCTGATCCACTGTGACAGCTGTAGTCAGAGGTGACAGCACCTTCCCGGCCCCTCGGTACCTCAGAAAAGCCCCAGACAAGCTGAAAGCGAAGCCGCGCGGGAGGGCTCCCGTCCCCCCGAACATCGCGGCTGGGAGGGATGAACCGAGGGAGCAGAGAGCTCCCTCTGGGAGAGGCGACGGCTCCGACACCATCCTGGACATGAATTATTTAGATCCCAGCCCCGCGGTGGGAGCCAGCTGGCCGGATGCCTTCACCCTGAGCAGAGCCCCCTGGAGCTGGCAGCTCTGTGCAGAGCGCTGGAGCTGCCCACGGGAGCCCCAATGGACCGAGGCTGCAGCCCCTGCCCTGCAACTGGCAGGAACAGGACCCAAAGGACTCCTAGTGCTTGGGGGTCCCTCGGTCACTCTGCTTCTGTTGGAACTGGCACCATGTTAAACCTGCAGCACCTCTCTGGATTCACTTGTCGGGGTACTGGGACCTTCTGCTGGTCCAGCTGGAGCTCCCACTGCCACTTCCCCAGCCCCACAAACCACCCCAAAAGAACTGGGTGGCTGCTCAGAGCAGCTCCCTGCAGCTGTGCCTGGTCCCCAGGGCTGAGGGGCTCTGACAGGTCATTGTGAAGAGCAGGAGTCGATCTCAGCTCCACCGGGCTTCCAATGCAGCTACAGGAGACAGAGTTCCCCTTGTCCTGGCTTTAAAGTAAAGAGGACCAGCAGTTCTGCTTCCTCTGAGCATCAGGTGTTGATGCTGCAGATGCACCATCACCTGTGAGCTCCCAGTACCACAGGGACGGAGACCAGGGGTGAAAGTGCTGGAGGCTCCATCCCTGGAGGAACTGAAGAGCTGTGCAGCCGTGGTGCTGGAGGGCCAGAGTGGTTAACGATTGGATCTAGGGGATCCTGCTGTGGCAGGGAGATTGGACTGGATGATCTTTGGAGGTCCCTTCCAATCCCTAATGTTCTGTGATCCTGTGACTCAATGGTCTTAGAGGACTTTTCCAACCTGGGTGATTCTGTGATTGGAGCTCCCAGGCCTGGAAGCAGCTCTGGAGGAGGCAGCAGAGGCTCTGGAGATGCTGGCAAAGCCTCAGGACTCCCAAGAGCGGAGCGTGTGGAGCATCATGGTGTCGGCAGAGTGAGGAGCCCAGCCTGCCTGTCCCGGGGAAGAGACAAAGAGAGAGTTAAGGTCTGTCTGCAGGCAGGAGAACAAACCTGCTGCCTGTCTCCTCCTGGCTAGGCTCAGCTCATCATTGAACAGGACACCCTCTTGCTGATTTTAATTACTCCTGTAATTTGGGAAGTCAGAGCACAGCCCTGCAGGGTGCATGGGGCTGAGCTGGGACAGTGTGTGTCCAGCCTAACACTGTGTGTCCAGTCTGACCCTCCCCTGATGGAGCTGGAAGCCCTTCCCTCTGCTTCTGTCACTGACTACCTGTAGGAAGAGCCCAGCACCAACAGTGTCCTCTCAGATGGTTGTAGAGAGCAATGAGGTCTCCCCTCAGCCTCCTCCTCCTCCAGCTGACCAGTCCCAACTCTCTCCATTTCTCAGTCCCATCAGATCGACTCTCCAGGCCCTAAACCCCTCCTGCCTGGCCGCTCTGCCCCACTCGCCCCACGGGGCTGCCGGGACTCCTGCTGCAGTGGGGCGCCGCCGCCCCGACCCCCAGCTGCCGCTCCCGTGCCCAGGCAGCTCCCCGCGTCCCGCTCCCCCTCCGCCGAGCAGCTGCGGATTAATTGGCCCTTTGATACGGGTGGGTCTCTGCCAGGGACGAGCCGCTCGTGTCTGGCTGACGGGGCTGGGGCTGGGGGGGACACACACGCCCGTCCCTCCAAACACTCTGCATCCCCAGGGGCCGGCAACCAAGCAGCCCCTGTTGCTGGCCATTATCAAAGGTGCTTTGAACCTCCCGCCGTCCCAGTTCGTACTGGGTTTGAAATCACAGTTTGGGGTTCGGCCAAGCATCCCCCCCCCACCCACCTCCCCGCCCCGTCCCCGCTCCAGCTCCCACTTGTTTGGCTTCTCCAGTGTCTTTTGTGAGCTCCCGACTTAATGAGGATGCGAACAATCCCAGAGGAATGTTTAATTAATATCATAGAGCAGCAACGGGGTGATGAAGCAAGTCTGGGCAGCTGCTCTTCACACACACAGCCGGCATGTGGCACTTGTTGGGGGCTGGAAACATCATCCCCCCACCCCAGTCCTCTCGGAGCGGGTTTGTCGCTGTGTGAATCCTCTGCTGCCAGTCGTCTTCTCCTCCTCTTTGTGTTCGAGGGAGAAACAGAGCCTCTTGTTCAGCTTCACTGAGCAGAGGAGCCTCTCTCACCCACCCCTTCTCCTCGTCCCCAGCCACAAGGTCTCCAGCAGCAGCCCAGCAGAAGCTCTGGGCATCAAGTGCCCTCAGACTGGTCCAGGAATAGCATCCGGGAGGGTCCTCTCAAGCAGCAAAATCCCCCCCGAGGACGGAGGATCTCGGGGTGAAGGAGGCAGAGGGGCTTTGCCAGGAGCAGCAGCGACTGCTCAGAGCCCCATGAAGGAGGATGGAGCGGGGGAGAGGGATGTGGGGGGGTTGCCTGGGGCAGGCAGCCAGCGCCAGCTCCCACCCCGTGGAGCTGCACGAGCTCCTCGAAGGGCAAGAGGTGCCCTCGCTGCCCAGCGGCTCCGCAGCCCCGCGTTTGCTGCTCCTCTGCTGCTCGGGATCCGCACGCAACCCGCAGCGACGCCGTTTGCCTTGGGCTGGACCTTCTGGCAGCTTCTATAAATAGACCCTCGATGTCTCCTGCTTCCCACAGGGCCAAGTCCGCTGGGAGCAGCGGGCAAACAGACTGATAAAACACTGAAGGGAGTGAGACACCCAACGGAACGGAGGTGAGCTGGTGACAGCATCCCAAGCCCTGTCAGCAGCTCCCACGGGGGAAGCCCCTGGGTTCCAGGGGCAGGGAGCTGCTGCTGCTCCCCGGCACCAGCTGCCCTTTGTGCCTTCCTGTGAGCGATGCTGAAGCAGCAGCACCCAGCACAGCCGCCGGGGATGTCCCTGCCCACATCCCTGCGGCAGCTCCAAGAGCTCAGCCCTGCTGGCAGCCGGTGAGGAGACACCGAGGAGCCTTTCCCCTCCTTCCCAAGGGTGGCTTCGCCTCCAGCGGCGCTGACTCACCGCGACTTGTCTCACCCGGCACCTCCGCCGGGTTATTAGTGCAGTGCTGGGAGCTTAGCTCACGCCGGAGCCGCCTCGGTCAAGCACCAAACGCTGACTGTCTCAGCCCAGAGCTGCCTCTCAGACTCTGCACCACGTTCTGCATCAAGAGGAACACCCTGAGCCCCAAATCCAGGTCCTGCTCCTGCAGGAACCGGTGTGGGGGCAGCAGGACAGCCCCTTGTCCTGTCACTGGGTGCCCCTGAGCAGAGCCTGGCTCCATCCTCCTCACACCCACCCTTCACACATTGATCAACATCCATGGGGTCACCCCTCAGGCTCCTCTTTCCCAGCTCCAGAGCCCCAGCTCCCTCAGCCTTTCCTCAGCAGGGAGATGCTCCCCTCCCTCCATCATCTCTGCACTGGGCTCTCTCCAGTAGCCCTGTGTCCTTCGGGAAGGGAGGAGCCCAGTTGAAATCCCGTTGCTTCTAATGGGATCTCACAAAACCAGAGGCTCCTCCTTGTCATTTCAGTTTCCTTCCAGAATTCTGCACCAGATGGTACCAAGGGTCAGTCAGCCAGGTGCAGGAGAGAAACCTGTGGGTACCCTAACGTTGGCTTTGCCCTGCTGCACCAAGATGCTCCCAGGTGCCCGTCCCAGTCACCCCACTACAGCGTCACAGCTTTAGCTGCTGCTCCATCCCTGGGCAACTGCATCTAGGGGATCCTGCTGTGGCAAGGGGATTGGACTGGGTGGTCTTTCAAGGTCCCTTCCAACCCCTAATGGGGCCCTCACCAAGCACCACAGGGAAGGTTGAGCAAAGGCCTGGGTCAAGCTCACCCCGGGGTCAAGGCAGGGGAGAGGGCGGCGGAGCTGCGACGCTGCTGCCTTCACTCAGCTCCACCACCAGCAGCCCACAGCAGGCTGTGAGAATCTTGATTTAAAATGGGCAGAAGGACTGACTTCCCCTTCCCAGAGGAGCTGAGAAGGGGCTGCTGCTCTCTGAGGGGTCTCTTGTAAAGGTCTCCTGTCAGGTCACCCAGGAGGGTTCTCTGCTCTCCTGGCTGCAGGACAGGACCCACAGAACATCACCCCAGGAGCCTCCAGCAGCACCTCAGGTGGTCACAGAGAGCACAAGGTGGCCCTGTCCGGCACCAGGGGGTCCCATTCAGCACAAGGTGCTCATCACCCACTGCTGGAGGCTGCCCAGTGCTGCCTCACCCAGCTCCACAGAGCCCCCAGTGTGCTCAGCCCACAGAGCTGCTCTGAGCCCGTGAATCTGTCCTTTGTTCTCGGAGCTGGAGCCGGGGCAGCGGAGCAGCTGCCGCCCGGGCACGATCCGCCGCCCACCCCACGTGCCACGGCCGTCCCCACGGGCACGGGAGAGCTGCCAGTGCCCCGAGCACCCTCCCCTCTGCAGCACAACGGGCTCCTTATTCCCCAGCCCCACCAGTGTGAGGGGCCAGGCTGGGCTGGGGTCTGCCCTAGACACTGGTTCCACCCAAAGGAGATACCCTGGGCCCTTGAACTCGAGCCCGGGCTGGGACTGCTGCAGGGCCAGTTCATCTGCCCCAAAGGGACCTGGTGCCACTGGGTTGGGCTGCTGGGACGGGCACCTCGGGCTCCAGTGCTGTGGGGCTGCACTTCCAGCTCTGTTAAAGCTCTGACAAATGATTTCATCTCCCTCTGCTGCTCCCTCCAAAGCAAATCCCACGGGACATGAGGACTGGAGGAGCCAGGACAACATGACAAGGTGTCACCCACTGCTCTGGCCTCTACCTGCTGCCAGCAGCCCCACGGAACGAGCTGAGGCTCCTTGTGGGCAACTTCTCTGAGGTTCACCCTGACCTCAGCATTAACCCAGCGTCTGCTGCTGCTGCTGGACGTAGGACCTCACCCAGCAGCACCCTGAGAAGTCGGGTCCCTGCAGCTCAGGGTCCCCAAAAGCAACATGATGCCTCCTTCCCCAGGTCCAGCCCCACTGCTGTGTTTGGGGCCATTTCAACTCCCCAGCAAGTCAGGGCATTCCCAGGCAGCTCCCATCTGATCCAACCCCTGCTGGATGGGAAACGCAGTTAAAATGACCCTCAGCCAGCCCCAAAAACAGGTCGGTAAATAGAGGTGGGGAAGCTGAAGCAGTTGGGAGTGTTTGTGCAGAGGGCAGTGAATCACCTGGGCTCAAACCCACAGCAGGGGCTGGAGGGGCTCTGGGAGAGGAGCATCTCCCTGCTGAGGAGAGGCTGAGGGAGCTGGGGCTCTGGAGCTGGGAAAAGAGGAGCCTGAGGGGTGACCCCATGGATGTTGATCAAGATGTGAGGGGTGGGTGTGAGGAGGATGGAGCCAGGCTCTGCTCAGGGGCACCCAGTGACAGGACAAGGGGCAGCGGGTGTGAGCTGGAGCAGAGGAGGTTCCACATCAGTGTGAGAAGGACCTTCTTCCCAGGGAGGGTGGCAGAGCCCTGGCAGGGGCTGCCCAGAGGGGTTGAGGAGTCTCCTTCTCTGGAGACATTTCAAACCCACCTGGTGATGTTCCTGTGCGACTTGATCTGGGGGCTCCTGCTGTAGCAAGGGGATTGGATTCCAATCCCTCATGTTCTGTGGATCTCTAAGTCCCCCTCTCCTCCGTTGCTCTGCTTGGCTGGGTGCTGGCCTGAAGCAGAAGGAGGCCACTGCCCCAGGAGGGTTTTGTTCCACCCGTTTCCTTAGGACACGCTTCAGGCCTGAAGCAGAAGGAGGCCACTGCCCCAGGAGGGTTTTGTTCCACCCGTTTCCTTAGGACACGCTTCAGCCCCCTCCCCTCTAACGCACTGCAACGCTCGAGCGCTGCCGGACTCGTCCTCCCTGCGCTCCGAGCGGCGCAGCCCCTGCTGACGTGTGGCCACGGGCAGGATTCAGCCTGAAATCCATCAGACAACAACATCTCATCCCGAGAGAAGACAAATTCATTGTGTGAGGGACAAAGAGGAGCAGGAACAGCCTCTTCCAAGTGAAGACACTCAGTGATTCTGCGGGACCATCCCCTGCAGTGTGGGAAGGAAGCGGGGCTTCACCCCACAGGGGGTTTTTGCTCCTGTGCCGGGTCCCCCAGCCCCTGCTGTGTCCTCACACCACCATCTAGTGGCAAAGCCAACGGGCTCGGGAAGCACTTCCACTCCACTTGCAGCTCTTAAACACCAAGTTTACTCACCGTTTGGCAACCCAGAGAGCCTCCAGTGACCACAAACCTCTCCAACACGGTTTGGACTGATGAGTTCACTCCATCAGACAGCAAGGTCGGGCTTCTGTTTCACAGAAGAGGCACCTAGCCACGGGCAGGCAGGGTAAAACCTCTTTACTACTAACATACTAACTTACACTTAGTGAAGAGAACCAACCTGCAAGTGCCACACTCCTGCTCCTCCACAGAAAGGAGATGCAAAGGCAGGGTGAGGACAACCAGCTACATCACACCCTGTGTCCCTCTAGTAGATGTTTCCACACTGCCACCATCCAGTGGGGTCAGGGGTGCTGTAAGAGAAGGGGGCTCTGAACAGCTGCATCAGCAACAGAGTTTTAGGAGGAACCTGTTAGAGATTCCCCAGCTCTGTTTTCCAGTAAAACTTTGCACCAGATCCAGAACAACCGACTCCCCAGCTCCACCACATCTAGATGTCCCAATGAAACCAGCAAGGCAAAGCCCATCCTGAGGTTTCTCCACTGTGAAGATACTTCTCTCTCCTCAGGTACTCAGCAGTGAAGCAGGAGCCAGTCCTGCAGCACTGGGGGAAATCCAGCAGCATCCCACTGAGGATGGGGCTTGGGCCACGTAGGTATCAGAGGTGTTTCTAGGAGGAAGGCACCCCCAGGCCTCTTCATCTCCTGCTCCTGTAAACTTTGTGAAACCAACAGGTATTTCAATAAAATAATCAGAAGAAACCTAAATGGAGCAAAAACCTCCCTTCAGCAGCTCAGGGAACACAGACAGATCGTGAGGGGTTGGAAGGGACCTCCAGGGGTCATCAAGTCCAACCACAGGTTCTGTCTGAAAAACTACAGCTGGTGCTGATGAACATTCAGACAGGTTTGGACACAATTCCCAGCTCCACAGCTTCGTGTCCAGGTCACCACAAGATCACCACAGGCTCCTGCCCCCTGTGGCCCCGGCAGAAGCAAGATCCTACCATCAAAACCAAAGATCAAACCATGAAGGAACTTCTTCCCAGTGAGGGTGACAGGGCTGCCCAGGGGGGTTGTGGAGTCTCCTTCTCTGGAGACGTTTCAAACCCACCTGGAGATGTTCCTGTGTGACTGGATCTAGGGAACCCTGCTGTAGTGGGGGGACTGGACTGGGTGATCTTTCAAGGACCCTGATGTCCTGTGAATCTGTGATTCAGCATGAAATCACATCTGAACACAGAACTAACAGCCCAGGGGAAGCACTTCCAGCAGGACACAACCTTTAAACACTCAGAGGAACTGAGAGCAGGAGGCACTCAGCTCAGTCTTCAGCCCTTCAGTGTGTGGGATCACTAAAGACAGCCAGTGAGGATGGGCAACAACATCCCACCAGAGATGGCTCACAAACAGAGCACTCCAGCTGCCAGACAGGAAGAACTGGTAACACCATGGGGAGCAGAGGGGAAAACCCCAAAGAGCCTGGCTGACCAGTAACAAAACCTGAGCTGGCAGACCAGCAGCAAACCCAGAGCCTGGCAGACCAGCAGCAAACCCAGAGCCTGGCAGATCAGCAGCAAACCCAGAGCCTGGCAGACCAGCAGCAAATCCAGAGCCTGGCAGACCAGCAGCAAATCCAGAGACACCTGCAGACCAGTAACAAACCCCAAGAGCCTGGCAGACCAGTAAGAGAAGCACAAGAAACAACGATGAAAATGTACTAAAATTTAATCATTCATAAAAGCTGTAATTTAATCTGTGACAGTAAAACACAAGAAGCAAACATTAGAGTCGGTTTAGTATATTATAGAGTTTTGCTTTTAAAGCCATAGAAATCAGTTAAGCCCAGCCTGGGGGGGTTCTTTCTCCTATAAAAGACCCTCTTTTTTAGGGGGGGGGTTGTTTCTCCTCAAAGCATTCTGCACAAGAAACGCTGGGAATCACCATCATCAGCTGGAACTTTGAAAACGAAGCCACCGGCTCAGCAGAAGTTACTGGGTTGCGGTGAGATGGAAGGGAGGTTTCAGAGACCCTCTAGCTACAGTTACAGAGATCAAATCCAACTGGGGGGTAATTTTTTAGTGCTCAACAAGGGGAGAAATGCTGATGAGAGGGTCAGGATGGAAGCTGAACGCTAGGAGCACTTGGCTAACGTGCTCCGTGGGGGAACCACACGCTTGGAGTCAGTCAGGATGGGTTTTGTCACCTCTGGCAGCTGCTGTCGCGGCAGGAGGAGGAGAAGTGCTACGGTCTGACATTTCCAAGAGGGGTAACACAGAGGAACTTCTGTCTTGCTGTTTCCAGGGGCTGTGTGCAAATCGTTGGGAGGATGGAGACTCTTCTGGTAGGACATCAAAACCAGGAGGAGCTTCGTCAGATGTGTGAAGTCATTTCCGAGAGGGGCGGCTGACGACGGGAACGCTGGCACTTTCCGTTTAGGCAACAGTTCTTCATTCCTGCATCTAGGAAAAGGGAGACAAAACAGGCTGATGGAGGAAACTGTCCTGGGGTGGATCAGAAGGTGGGTCCTGCTGGCCAGCGGGATGGCCAGCAGCCAGCAATGGGCCCTGGGGGCCAAGAAGGGCAACAGCATCCCGGGGTGGATCAGAATGGGGGTGGTTAGCAGATCAAGAGGGGGTTCTCCTCCTCCTCTACTCTGCCCTGGAAGGACCACAGCTGGAATCTTGCGTCCAGTTGTGGGGCCCTCAAGTTCCTGAAGAACACAGAGCTGCTGGAGAGAGTCCAGCACAGAGCCACAGAGATGATGGAGGGAGGGGAGCAGCTCCCTGCTGAGGGAGCTTGGAGGAGCCTGAGGGGTGACCCCATGGATGTTGGTCAACATGTGAAGGGTGGGTGTGAGGAGGATGGAATCAGTGTGAGAAGGACCTTGTTCCCAGGGAGGGTGGCAGAGCCCTGGCAGGGGCTGCCCAGGGGGGTTGTGGAGTCTCCTTCTCTGGAGGAGTTTCAAACCTGCCTGGCCACGTTCCTGTGCAACTGGATCTAGGGGATCCTGCTCTGGGCAGGGGGATTGGACTGGATGATCTTTCGAGGTCCCTTCCAACCCCTAATGTTCTGTGAAGTCAATGGCAACAGGACAAAGCAGCAATTTTCAGCAGCACTGGCAGTGGGAGATGCTTGTCCTATCAGTAGAGTCAAACCAAGGCCCTCTGAGAGGTTCCTCAAGTAAAAGAGACTTTGGCAACCACTCCTGTAAGAAACAAGCTCCTGTTTTAGCACCGAGGCAGCAGAGTCGGGACTGGGAGCTACCAGCAGTGTGAGAACCACAGTGCCCTTCACACTGCTCTGCCTCCCCAGGCATCTTCCTGTGGATTGGGAATTCAGCAGCAGATAAACAACTCAGGGGAGAAGGATTTCAGCTCTGAGAGCTGTGAGATGTCCCTGAAGTCCAATGAGCTGCAGACCTCGCTGAGCCCTACTGCAGCTGTGAGGGCAGGGAACGAACTGGCAGGAGGTTTCCAAAGAACATGGAGACACTGTGAAGTATCTGGGCAGGTCTGGGGGCTGGGCAGGAGTGTCCTCAGGAACGAGCAGTTGCTGCTGACTCTGACTGAAGCAGGGAGCTGCAGACAGGCAGTTTTCTTTCTGGAGTGAGAGCAGACAGCTGTGAGCACACACAGCGCCCTGCCAACACACACAGGCAGGTTATTTACAGCCCCAGCCAACCTTGGGCTGGGTTGATTTTTGGTCTGGGGTTTTTTTCTGTGCTGCTGAAATCCATGTCCCACCCAAAGCAACTTGGGGAGTCGCACAGATGCTGCTGAACTTCAGCAGAGGACTGAAGAGAAGCAAAACTGAGCCGGGCTGGCTCAGAGCAGGGTGTCACAAGACCGAGGGAGAAGCTGCAAGAGCGAGGAGGAAGCTCCTGCTCTGTCACCCTCATCAACTCCAGGGAAAGAGGAAAGGGAGAGCAGCAGATATCTCTCTGCCAGGGCTTTTCTAACAAACTTGAGGCAAAGGTTTGTACTTGGGAGCAGCAGAAAGGAGTGGAGGAAGGAGAGGGAGTCCTCTCCCTGCTCTGCTCCTGAGCTGAGGGGGAAGTTCAGACCCTCCTTACCTGGCTCAGAGCTGCTGCACGAAGGGAGTCTAAAGCAGCAGACAGGTTTTCTTTTTAGGCTTCTTCTTTTCCACTGGTGTTTTCCTATTTATCTGTCTGACCAGGTCATAAAAGATCTGAAAATGAAAAACATAAACTGAGAGACTCCAAGTGGTAAAACAATAACTAGGGGGGTTGGGAGCTGGTGCTCTGCCCTGGTGGCTGCAGGGTTACAAACTCAATCAAACTGCTTGTATTTCCTAAAAAGGTTGTTTAAAATATGAGGATCATCTTCTCCCTGGGGTGTTACCAAAGGGAAATCCCTTCTCCTGGGCTTCCACCTTTACAGAGGTCCTCCTTCACCTGCTGCATGGGCCAAGTGGTTCCCTTTCTCCTTTGCTAAGATTGAGGTGGTTCTCCTCCTCTACTCTGCCCTGGGGAGATCACATCTTGTGTCCAGTTGTGGGCCCCTCAGCTCCAGGAGGACACGGAGCTGCTGGAGAGAGCCCAGGGCAGAGACACAGGAATGATGGAGGGAGGGGAGCATCTCCCTGCTGAGGAGAGGCTGAGGGAGCTGGGGCTCTGGAGCTGGGAAAAAGGAGCCTGAGGGGTGACCCCATGGATGTTGATCAAGATGGGAAGGGTGGGTGTGAGGAGGATGGAGCCAGGCTCTGCTCAGGGGCACCCAGTGACAGGACAAGGGGCAGTGGATGTGAGCTGGAACAGAGGAGGTTCCCCATCAGTCTGAGAAGGACCTTGTTCCCAGGGAGGGTGGCAGAGCCCTGGCTGCCCAGGGGGGTTGTGGAGTCTCCTTCTCTGGAGACATTTCAAACCCTCCTGACCATGTTCCTGTGTGACTGCATCTGTGGGATCCTTCTGTGTCAGGGGAGTTGGACTGGCTGATCTTTCGAGGTCCCTTCCAATCCCTGATGGTCTGTGATTCTGTGCTCCCAGCTGTTAACCCCTTCACTTTTCTACCTGGTTTGAAGTTTATTCATAAAAACCAGCAAGAAGCAGCAAACATCTGCCCAGACCCAAGCTATTTCCAGAAGGGGGTGAGTACAGGAGCCTCTTTCAGCTGCACAGACAGATTTCTTGTGAACACTGGTGACTGGGAGTTGTTTTCCCAGCAATACCCACCCCATTTACAGCAAAAGGAGCTTTGCAAAACCACTTGGAGCCAGGTCACAGCACTGAGGAGAAACATTTCAACCTTGAGGGCTCCACCCTTGTCCTTGTTTACTTTCTTTCCTTCCTGGGGACTCTGACAGCTCCCAGATTCTTGTTGATTCCAAGCAAATTCCAAAGACAAAGCAGCAGGTTAAGGTCTAGGGGCTCCTGCTCTGGCAGGGGGATCGGACTGGATGATCTTTCCCTTCCAATCCCCAATGGTCTGTGAATTTGCATCATGTGAACTATTTCAGAACAGCAGTGGGGTTGCTCCTGCTGCTCCTTTACGAAGCTCATTGCTGCTGGTTTGTCAGCCTCGAGCAAAAGGAGCAGCTTGTGGACACAGCCAAGACACCGCAAAGGGCACAGAGGAGAGTCAAAGGAGGAGTTTCTGTGGGAGGAAGCAGTGAGCAGTGTCTTCTGTGCTGATGTCAACCAGCTCCTGGTAGTTAAACAAGATCCAAGATGCAAATTCTTCACCAGCCTGTGAGCCAGCAGGATGAACAATGATCCTGGGTGCTTCTTCTCTCGGATTGCCTCAGATTTAATGCTTTTAGTAACTAGACAATGTACATGGGCAGAAAACCAGGACTAGGTAGAGTCCAATAAAACCAGAAACTAAGCTCCCAGGCTGTAGCTGTCTTTTCTTCCAGGTGAGTCTGACTGGAGGCAGCACATGGGAGAGGGAACTCTGGAGCCAGAGGAGTCACTTGAGGGGAACAGCGCTCCGATGATGAAAAGCTGAAGGAGCTGGGGCTCTGGAGCTGGGAAAAAGGAGCCTGAGGGGTGACCCCATGGATGTTGATCAGTATATGAAGGGTGGGTGTGAGGAGGATGGAGCCAGGCTCTGCTCAGGGGCACCCAGTGACAGGACAAGGGGCAGCGGGTGTGAGCTGGAGCAGAGGAGGTTCCCCATCAGTGTGAGAAGGACCTTGTTCCCAGGGAGGGTGGCAGAGCCCTGGCAGGGGCTGCCCAGGGGGGTTGTGGAGTCTCCTTCTCTGGAGACATTTCAAACCCACCTGGGCTGTTCCTGTGTGACTGGATCTGGGGGATCCTGCTGTGTTGGGGGGATTGGACTGGATGGTCTTTGGAGGTCCCTTCCAATCCCTAATGCTGTGTGATTCTGTGACTACAGAGAGGTCAGTCTGTGCCACAACCAGAGTCCAGCAGAGTTTGTTACTGTCCACGAGGGTCTGACTGAGCCACTCGGTCTCCTCATTAATAGTCACTGCAGCTCACACACACACACATCCCTTCTGGCAGGAGCCTGGCTCAGGGAGCAGTGTTACTAGGTGAGACCAGTGAGCACTAATTGAGGCCAACACCAGCCATGGAAGCTGCAATTGATGCAGCCTCGAGCTCCCTTCCTGCTCAACTGGAGAGGGAGAGCTCAGCCCTGCAGCTGCCAAACGAACGCTGGGTCTGCTCCAAGATCCTCCTGGCTGCTGTTTATCACACAACTCCTTAAACAGTCCCAGTTATCAGCTGGCACCAAACCAGCCATGGTCAGAGGGGTCACCTTAGCTTCTGTGGCTGCAAAGCTGGTCCCTGTCACAGGCAGATAACTCGCAGCACCGAAAGTTGGTGCCTGATGGCAGGCAGAGCTCCTTCAGCAGAGCTGAAGGTCTGGCTAAGACTGGCTTAGCAGAGCAGGGCTGTGACAGGAGGGAGCTCTGCTTCAGTAGCCAGATGGAGCAGGAATGTGAACAACAAATACTTGAGAAACAACAGCCAACACACAGCACAGCACAGTGAGCAGCAACAGAGTACAATCCACTGCCTGAATCGCAGCAGCACTTATCAGGAATAAGAACCCTTTCCAGATCAGGCTGATCTCACAATCATCCAGTTCACTGGGATTACTTGGGACCCTCTGCTCCTCTTGTCAGAGAATCATAGAATCATTAGGGATTGGAAGGGACCTCAAAAGATCATCTAGTCCAATCCCCCTGCCACAGCAGGATCACCTAGACCTAGTCATACAGTCAGTCAGGGTTAGAAGGGACCACAGGATCATCCAGTCCCAAGTCACTCACTTTTTACAGAGAAAAAGGAACAGAGCCCGTAAAACAAGCAGAAAGTGAGAGCTGGACACACTGCACGGGCAGTTGTGTCTGAGGCTGCCTTCAGAGTCACCCTGAACCTTCCCACAGAGCTGCTGGAGAGAGTCCAGTGCAGAGACACAGGGATGATGGAGGGAGGGGAGCATCTCCCTGCTGAGGAAAGGCTGAGGGAGCTGGGGCTCTGGAGCTAGGAAAAAGGAGCCTGAGGGGTGACCCCATGGATGTTGATCAATGTGTGAAGGGTGGGTGTGAGGAGGATGGAGCCAGGCTCTGCTCAGGGGCACCCAGTGACAGGACAAGGGGCAGTGGGTGTGAGCTGGAGCAGAGGAGGTTCCCCATCAGTGTGAGAAGGACCTTGTTCCCAGGGAGGGTGGCAGAGCCCTGGCAGGGGCTGCCCAGGGGGTTGTGGAGTCTCCTTCTCTGGAGACATTTCAAACCCTCCTGGGCTGTTCCTGTGCGACTGGATCTGGGGGATCCTGCTGTGGTGGGGGGATTGGACTGGATGATCTTTTGAGGTCTCATCTAATCCCTAATATTCTGTGACTCTGTGATCTGTGAAGGGCCACGTGCTGGTTTAGTGCAGCCTTCACACTGAAACAGGCAAGGCAAGCCAACAGCTGGTAGTTACCTCATTAACGTTGATTTTAGACTTTGCAGATGATTCTAGAAAGGCACAGTTACACCACTGTCTTGCTAAGTTCTGCCCCTGTTCTTTGCCGACTACGCGCTCTTCCTCCAGGTCACATTTATTGCCAACCAGAATCATTGGAACCTGGAGAGGAGACAAGTGTGGAGAGAGACATCAGTGAGTTAAAGCTTCACCCTGTTGTCAAGACACACAGCAGTAAGAGGAAACAGCTTTGAAAAGCCCCCTGCTCTGGACACAGAGTGAAAAGGAAGAGTCCTGCGCAGCCAGCTGTCCCCACCAGCCCCTTCCTCACCTCGATGCAGTCACACTAGTGATGTGTCCTGCACCCACACAAGGAGAGGGTGCTCACTGCAACAAGCACAAGCAGTAGAGCACCCCTCTTCAATAAATAATCACATGCAATGTTAAACCAAGCATCTGATACGTGGCCAGAAGATTCACTCTACACCCGTGATGCAAATATGGGCACAAGACCACGAGGAGAGGGCGTCTGCCCCTCTCCTGAGGCCACTGGCTGGGTGAGTCACCTCCTTGCTGCTTCACGAGCAAGAAAATGCCTTTAGGGGAACTGTGTTCACTTGTGACAGAACAAGAGGGATCTTGAATTCAGCCTGGCAGAGAGGGAGCTGGCAGGGCTGGGTGACAACCAGTCTCCTTCTCTGGAGACGTTTCAAACCCACCTGGCTGTGTTCATGAGCAACTGGATCCAGGGGAGCCTGCTCTGGTGGGGGACTGGATTAAGTGATCTTTTGAGGTACTTTCCAATCCCTAATGTTCTGTGATTCTGTGAACAGGAGCCATCAGGGTGCCCACGTAGGCCAGTGGCATCCTGGCTTGGATCAGCAACAGTGTGGCCAGCAGGACTGGAGATGTCATTCTCTCCTTGTACTGTGCAACGGGGAGGCCTCCCCTTGAGTACTGGGGGCAGTTCTGGGCCCCTCACTTCAAGAAAGAGATGGAGAGGCTGCAGCGAGTCCAGAGGAGCAATGAGACTGGGGAAGGAGTGGAGGGAAAGGCTGATGGGGAGAGGCTGAGGAAGATGGGGGTGTTTAGCCTGGAGGAGACTCAGGGGGGACCTTTTCCCTCTCTCCAACTCCTTGAAGGGAGGTTGGAGTCAAGTGGGGGTCAGGCTCTTCTCCCAAGCAACTGGTGTCAGGATGAGAGGGGAGGGCCTGAAGCTGCCAGGGGAGGGTTGGGTTGGATGTTAGGAAGCCCTTCCTGATGGAAAGAGGGATCAGAGCCTGGACTGGGCTGCCCAGGGCGGTGCTGGAGTTGCCATCCCTGGAGGAGTTGAAGGCCGGCCTGGCTGTGGCCCTGAGTGCCCTGATGTGGCTGCTGGAGTGACGTTAGGTGCTCGTCTGGGCTGGCTGAGCTCAGAGGGCTTCTCCAGCCTCAATCATTCTGTGTGAACCTGTGATTCTGGAGCAGCAGTAAAAGCTCATTCCAATTCCAGGGTGTTTGCTGGGGTGCAAAGAGGTATCCCCCAGCCTGCCCAGCCTTTGCACCGGAGCTACGCTGGGTTTGGAAAGGCGAGAGCACGGCGAGGGCCGTGGGACACGCAGCATCCTGTTTCCCTCACACCGTGTACAAGCAGAACAAACCCTAAAGAACTGCTGATAGTGGGTGTGTGCCCCCCCTGCTCCGTTTCCTGAGGCATTTAATTCTTTGAACAGAAGAGGAGGACTTTCCAGCTGGAAAAGAAATCATTATCCACTTCCTCCGGTAATTCACAACACAGGGGATGGTTTTAATCTACTCCAGTGTCAGGATTTCTAGTCTCTTCCAGCTCCATCTGCACTCAAGACCAACGTTTGGGTTTAAACAATCCCAGCCACAGCGACTAGAAAACGTTCAGGGGTTTGAGAACTGAGTTGTGCTTATTCCATCAGACACCTCGAGGCACAACACAGACAGGCACGTCCAAGGAATGTCCTTTCACATCAGGAGGAAACCTGAGCAGTGTCATCGCAGCCCTCACGGTTTAAGATGTGCCAAAACATGAAAATGTGGGTTGAAGGTTTCAACACAAGAAGTCAGACGTGAAATAGCTCGGGAAAATGTGACAGCTAGCTGGGCTAACAGGGTAGGCTCGAGGGACAGCCCTTCCTCAGGTGAAGGGGGAGCAGAGCCTGGCTGGGCTGCCCAGGGCAGTGGTGGAGTTGCCATCACTGGAGGTGTTGAAGGACAGGCTGGCTGTGGCCCTTAGTGCCCTGGTCTGGCTGATGGGGTGATGTTAGAATCACAGAATCATTCAGGTTGGAAAAGACCCCTGGGATCAACAAGTCCAACCATCAACTCCACTCTACAAGGTCAACCCTAAACTGGGTTACCCAACACCACATCTAAGCATCTTTTAAACTCATCCAGGGATGGGGACTCAACCTCCACCCTGGGCAGCCCAGCTCAGTCCCTGACCACTCTCCCCAGGAAGAATCTCTTCCTGATGGCCAGTCTGACCGTCCCCTGGTGGAGCTGGAAGCCCTTCCCTCTGCTTCTGTCACGAATTTCCTGTGAGAAGAGCCCAGCACCAGCATCTCTGCAGGGTCCTTCCAGATAATTGTAGAGAGGGATAAGGTCTCCCCTCAGCCTCCTCTTCCTCCAACTAACCAGCCCCAACTCTCTCCATCTCTCCTCATCACATTGATTCTCCAGCCCCTTCCCCAGCTCTGTTGCCCTCCTCTGCCCTCGCTGCAGCCCCTCGATGTCTCCCTTGTCCTGAGGTGCCCAAAACTGGACCCAGTCCTCAAGCTGCAGATGGATGAGCTCCGAGGGCTTTTCCAGCCTCAGCAATTCTGACATATACCTCTCTAGAAGGTTATTTCAGAAGACAGTGGTTATCACACTTTGATTAACAACTCGTTTGTGGTCACTTAGTGCTTCATGCAGAAGATGAGAATTTTCTTTGCTAGATAGAGACAACGTTAAGGTTTGAGTGTCGGAGTTTGAAAGGCAGGTTGAGCCGTTAACCACAGGAAGAAGAGCACTTTCCTAACTCAGCAGAATGCAGTTTAATGTTCAGAAGTTCTCACCAAGGTTGGGTTCAACAAGCACCATCCCCCCTAACAAGAGTTAAATCGAATGATTGTCAGATGAACCCGACCAGCTTACGCTGCAAATTCCCCGCAGCAAGAGCAGCTGAGCCCAGCGCCAGGCTCTGGCCAGGGCCACAGAGGACCTGTGTTCCCGTGGCCTTATGCAAGTGTAATCCCCACCTAAATCAGTTTTGCATAACGAGAAGTCCAGCTCCTTAAACCAAGGAGGGAGGCAAAGCTGCTCAAAACAAGGTGATCAGGATCTGGGGCAGTGAGGATCCAGGACGAAGCAGCAGCCTGCCAGGCTGTCCTCAGCCCGAGAGCGGCCGAGCTGAGGGCTCTGTTCCTCCCACCCTGGCTCAAACAGCATTACCCCGGCGGGCTGTTCACACACAAAGCACTGGGCTCACCTAGGATTTGGCCCTGACACCTGTCCTAGCCCTGTCCACTGACTGCCACCGCTGCCCAGCCACAGGGGAGTGGGGCTATGAGCAACAGGGGGCATAGAGTACTGCTGAAACACAACGAAGGAGAAAATACAAACACTGGGAAGCAGTTAGAAGGAGAAAAAGATGAAGATGTCATTTCCAATTGACTGCCACCACTTCCAGAGAGTGTGAGACCTCCACACAGTGTGAGACCTCCAGAAAGCCTCCAGAGGCTGCGAGACCTCCAGAGTGAGACCTCCAGAAAGCCTCCAGAGAGTGTGAGACCTCCAGAAAGCCTCCAGAGAGTGTGAGACCTCCAGAGTGAGACCTCCAGAAAGACTCCAGAGGCTGCGAGACCTCCAGAAAGCCTCCAGAGACCGTGAGACCTCCAGAAAGCCCCCAGAGAGTGTGAGACCTCCAGAAAGCCCCCAGAGAGTGTGAGACCTCCAGAAAGCCTCCAGAGAGTGTGAGACCTCCAGAAAGCCTCCAGAGAGTGTGAGACCTCCAGACAGTGTGAGACCTCCAGAAAGCCTCCAGAAGCTCCGCG
>VXBP01008831.1:49117-83685 GCA_013400115.1 Rhinopomastus cyanomelas
TGTGAGACCTCCAGAAAGCCTCCAGAGAGTGTGAGACCTCCAGAAAGCCTCCAGAGAGTGTGAGACCTCCAGAAAGCCTCCAGAGGCTGCGAGACCTCCAGAGAGTGTGAGACCTCCAGACTGAGACCTCCACAGCCTCTGTGACCTCCAGTACCAGGGAAAACCTGGTTTCATTATTAACCTCAAGTCACAACACTGAAAACAACAAACGCCGCCGAGGAAAATGAACTCAACACAGAAGATTCTCAGCAGAAACGTCACTCAGGTTTCTGTTCGCTGCTTTACAGTCACATTTTAACCTCTTGGAGAAGAAAAAACACTTCTACTTACATCTTCAGTGTCCTTAACCCGTAAAATCTGTTCCCGCAGGTCCTGTAAGTCGTTAAACGTGGACTGTGCTGTTATAGAATATACTAGTGCAAACCCTTGACCGTTCTTCATATAGAGATCCCTCATTGCTGTAAACTGCTCCTGTAATCAGAGAGTTTGAGAGGTAATTAGCTGCTGAACGTGGCTAATGAACGTCTACATGGGAATACTCTCATTGCAGTGGAGACAAGACTACAGCCCCGCAGATCACACACGGGTTCATGCCCCTGACAGAAAGTCATCGGAGCATGCAAATCTAATCAAAGCATTCACAGGGATCTTTCCCTTTAGGTTTGGGGGGTTGTTTTTGCATAATAGAGAAGAAAGGCTTCTTGAAAAGATGCTGAAAAGATGCGTCCAGTTGTGGGCCCCTCAGGAGGACACAGAGCTGCTGGAGAGAGCCCAGCACAGAGCCACAGGGGTGATGGAGGGAGGGGAGCATCTCCCTGCTGAGGAAAGGCTGAGGGAGCTGGGAAAAAGGAGACTGAGGGGTGACCCCATGGATGTTGATCAATATGGGAAGGGTGGGTGTGAGGAGGATGGAGCCAGGCTCTGCTCAGGGGCACCCAGTGACAGGACAAGGGGCAGCGGGTGTGAGCTGGAGCAGAGGAGGTTCCCCATCAGTGTGAGAAGGACCTTCTTCACCACGAGGGTGACACAGCCCTGGCAGGGGCTGCCCAGGGGGGTTGTGGAGTCTCCTTCTCTGGAGAGTCCAGGTGTTTAAAACACACCTGGATATGTTCCTGTGCAACTTGGTCTAAATGGTCCTGCTGTGTCAAGGGGACTGGACTGGATGATCTTGTGATTAGAGGTCCCTTCCAACCCCTAAAGTTCAGTGGTTCTGTGATCAAGAGCAGCAAGAAGAGTCTTTACGTGCAGAGGGCCTGCTGGAAAGCACGTTTTGCAGAAGAGAAAGGAATTCACTTACTGTCCCTGCTGTATCGAGGATTTCCAGCATGCACTGTTGGCAGTCTACTTCCACTTGCTGGGGAGAGAAAAGGGAAGAGGCAAACACAGTTCAAACTGAGGTGTCTGAAATGGGACAGGCAAGAGGAATCTCAGCTTAATTCTCACTTCTCTATAAGCCAGCCAGGCACCTGCACTTCCCAGGAGCTGAGAGAGGCACTGATATTAGAGGATTAATTATGCCCCAAGCCAGGAATTTGGGTCAGCTCACAAGCTCCAGCACTCTGCTGATTACAAAGGCTTAAATGAGCAGCTCAAGGTAAATATCTCAACTTCAGTTAGATAAAACCCACTCTTACAGATCAAACTACTTTAAGCCTCATTTTTTTATTTGCTAAGGGAGAAGGGAGTAAGAAGGAAAAGTATTTTCCAGCAGGAGTAGGAAGGTGATTGTCCTCTGCACTCAGCACTGGGGAGGCCTCATCTTGAGGACCAGGTCCAGTTTGGGGCACCTCAGCACAAGGGAGACATTGAGGGGCTGCAACGAGGGCAGAGGAGGGCAACAGAGCTGGGGAAGGGGCTGGAGAATAAATCTCATGATGACAGACTGAGAGAGTTGGGGCTGGTTAGTTGGAGGAAGAGGAGGCTCAAGGGAGACCTCATCGCTCTCCACAACTGTCTGAAAGGACAGTGTACAGATGTTGGTGCTGGGCTCTTCTCACAGGTCACTAGCAACAGAAGCAGAGGGAAGGGCTTCCAGCTCCACCAGGGGAGGGTCAGACTGGCCATCAGGAAGAGATTCTTCCTGGAGAGAGTGGTCAGGGACTGGGCTGGGCTGCCCAGGGTGGGGGTTGAGTCCCCATCCCTGGATGTGTTTAAAAGATGCTTAGACGTGGTGTTGGGTGATCCAGTTTAGGGTTGACCTTGTAGAGTGGGGTTGATGGTTGGACTTGTTGATCCCAGGGGTCTTTTCCAACCTGAGTGATTCTGTGATTCTACCTGAGGATCCTCAGCTGGGCTTAACAAGTCTTTCCTGTGCTAAGAAATGTCTTGGGTCCAACAAAGGCAATTCCAGGGAAGTCGAACCAATTTAACAGCAGAACTCTCACTACAACTTCAACTCACAAATTAGTTTTCATGTTCTGGTGCCTTTAATTCTGGTACCACTCAAGCTAATCACTAAAACAATGGGTGACTTGACATCAGGGAGTGAAGAAAGCGGCTCTGTTGGCAGAATCACACAGCACCACAGCATCAGGGATCCTGACAGGGGCTTCTTCCCAGCAAGTACAAAACAGCAGCAAAATCTGCCACCGAAAGGAATCAGAATCCTGATTATTTTACCTTTCTGTAGGAATCTTCTATTGTTGGGTCATATTTTTCAACAAAAATTCCCTGAACAAACTGTACAGTCTGTGGAGAAAGAAGAAAAAGGAGGAGTTCAGTGGACTGAACACAAGCAGGAGCAGTTACCAAGCAGGAAAGAACCTAAAACTACCCCACACTGCTGTGAGGATTCCATTTCTGGAGGGTAAACTGCTTGCTCGCCCTCTCATAAAAGAAGGCGCCCTCAAACACACCTTTCCTTCAGTGCCTGGGACTTTAGAAGAGGCAAACTCACCAAGTATGGAACATTTTCACATTTCATGAGAGGAGCTGGCAATCTGCTCCCAGTGGAAAAGTACCTTGTGGACAATGCACAGCTCAGAGCTGCAGTGGAGCCTCTCGGGATGACGTGTCCGGTGCAGCAAGCGAGATCTGGAGCATCTCCAGACACTCAATTTATATTAAATCATTAAAGGAGACTTCATTTCAGAGGAAGTCTTTCCTCCTCTATGTAATTACCCAAAGCAAATCTCCTCTAAACATTTCTCCCTGTGCTGTCATGTTCCTGTGCAGCTGGATCTAGGTGAGCCTGCTCTGGCAGAGGGATTGGACTAGATGATCTTTTGAGATCCCTTCTGATCCCTAAAGTTCTGTGATTCAGTTGTCATCCAGCTCCTGTTGACCCCCATCCCATGCTCTCACCTACAACCAGCTGCAGAAACAGTGCACGGGAGGAGGGTCCAGAACTGTGGCTGATGTTTGTAAAGCAAGGTGACTGGTTGTAAAACTCGTATGACCTCATCTTAAAACCATCCTGTATCACTAAATAAACCCATTTTACACCCTCCCAATCAGAGCCTTTGCTTCTGTGGTGTCTTCCCACCACACTGAAGGGCTGTGCTGTAGTTTTAAGTGGATCAGACACCACTGTCAATGTGGATCTCAAGAGTTACACCCAGAATGGAAACCACCAGCAGCAACTGCAGGTTACAGATGGTATTTGAGGATTCCCAGCAGAGCTGCTGACTGAAGAACATCCCCACAAACAGTGGAACAACTCCATGTTGTCATGTGCACTCAGACTGTACAAACAGTGTGAACACCAGCCCCTTTGTTAGACAGTTCAGTTGACACAGCTCTGAGAGAGAAATGTTAAAGTGACCTCCACAGTGGTTTAAATCCCACCCTGTCACCTCTCTTGGAGACAGCCCTCTTGAAAGCTAAACTATGTTCACCCTAAACTGCTGTTGAGACCTCTAAGATCATCAGTCCAGCAGATCATCCAAAAGGCCACTGAGCAGCAAGTACAAGGCAACCAGGGGATTAGACACACCCAGCATGGGTTTGGGCAACGAAAGTCCTGCCTAAGCAATCTGATCTCATGAGGGGAAGGCTGTGAATAGAGCCTATCCAGACTTCAGCAGAGCTTTTGATAGTCTTCCACAGCATCCTTCTGGAAAAGCTGGCAGCCCCTGGCTTGGATGAGGACACAATGACCAGGCACTGAGAGCAGTTGTGAATGGTGCTGCTTCCAGTCCAGTGATGTCCCCCAGAGATCAGGACTGTGCCCAGTTCCACTCAACATCTTTACTAGACCAGGGCACTAAGAGCCACAGCCAGGCTGGCCTTCAACACCTCCACAGATGGGGACTCTACCACTGCCCTGGGCAGTCCAGTCCAAGCTCTGAGCACCCTTTCCATGAGGAAGAGCTCCCTAACATCCAGCCTAAGCCTCCCCTGGTGCAGCTGTGTCCTGTGAGAAACACAATGGATCCATGCTGCACATGAACTGCATCGACACTCACTGAGCAGCCAAGGGTGTCAACAAGAGCTTCACTCCTGTTTACCAGACTATCAGCATTTCAGCCTCTCAACAGGCCAGGGATGGGTGCTGACTCAGCACATCACTGCCACAGCAATTTGGGGATGTAAGATGCTGAGTATGTTTACATGGAGCAAATTAGTGAGGGCCCTGCTTTATCTAATGAGCCTTTAGATGTGACAGAACACAAGTGAGATCCCAAATCAACAGGATGCAGATTGCTGAAGCTGCTGTGGAGGAACAGACTGCAGCAAAAAACCCCAATGCTTGCATCTTGTAAAGACCAGGATGGGATCTCTGAGAGCATCGAGTTTGATAGACAGCTGAACCACCTTCCCTCCTGTTCATCTGGAGGTGATTTATCATGGTCATTAGCAGCAACTCTGAGCAGAATTAACATCAGTGCAAGCAGCATCTATGCCATGAATGCCTGGTTGCTTATAGTCATCCTCTGGGAGAAGGAACTGGGGTACGTCCTGGCTTTAGAGAACTTTACACTGGACCAGATCTCTGTCTGTCTTGTCAGAGTGAGCTGCTGGCCTGATCTGTGATAAACAGGTGACACAGAGCTCTTACACGAAGGGTGGGTGTCAGGAGGATGGAGCCAGGCTCTGCTCAGGGGCACCCAGTGATAGGGCAGCAGGTGTGAGCTGGAGCAGAGGAGGTTCCCCATCAGTATGAGAAGAAACTTATTCCCAGTGAGGGTGCCAGAGCACTGAAACAGGCTGCCCAGGGGGGTTGTGGAGTCTCCTCCTCTGGAGACGTTTAAAATCCACCTGGGTATGTTCCTGTGCAATTGGATCTAGGGGATCCTCCTGTGGGGTGGAGATTGATCTAGATGATCTTTCAAGGTCCCTTCCAAGCCCTAATGTTCTGTGATTGCTTGATTTCCTCTCAACCCTGCTGTGTAAACCTCTTTTTAGGAACAACCCAAGTCCTTCAGCAGTGCAAAGCGCCATCAGTCTGCACTGCACAGGCTGGAGAGGACTTCTTAGCCTGCCTCGTGTTTTCAGCCCATACTGGTCAATCAGGTTCTCTCCAAGAGGTATTTCACTCCCTGTGGTGCCTGGCCAGATGTAGTTCCAGTGGATGCTGGGCTTTTACTGCTTCAAGAGGGACACTCAGTACAGTGGGGGAAGCAGAAATGCAAAGCTGACTGCTCTAACAGCCATTAATCACCTGCTGCTTCTCACAGCTGGATCAGGGGGGCACCAGTGGCTGCAGGGAGGCTACTAGGTGTGCTAAGGCAAACACAAACACCCTTCTGCATGGAACGAGCACTGGCTGCACTGGGATGGGCCAGTTTTGAGGTGTGATTATGGCTTTCAGAACTGCTTCTCAACACTCACCAGAGCGGACTTGCCCACACCTCCTGAGCCAAGGACCACCAGCTTGTACTCACGCATGGTGGGGTCTGTTCAGACAGCGACGATCTGCAAAGCAAGATAAAAGCCAAGAGTTAAAAAGGTAACTGAACAGATCTGTGACACCTCACTGCTCTTCTCCAGACACTCCTGCAAACAAAAACCTCTGTGGGAACAGCGATGGGGTTAGGTTGCTGCACAGGCACTGATGTTTCAATGGCTGCTCCGACAGCCCTGGTGGCTCCTGAGAGGCCTGTCAGCCTGCTGGAGCTTGGAGAGGATGAGCAGCCCATGGTGTGAAAGGTGGGTGTCAGGAGGATGGAGCCAGGCTCTGCTCAGGGGCATCTAAAGATAGGACAAGAGGCAATGGGTGTGAGCTGGAGCAGAGGAGGTTCCACATCAGTGTGAGAAGGACCTTGTTCCCAGGGAGGGTGGCAGAGCCCTGGCAGGGGCTGCCCAGGGGGTTGTGGAGTCTCCTTCTCTGGAGACATTTCAAACCCTCCTGGACATGTTCTGTGTGACTTGGTCTAGGTGATCCTGCTGTAGCAGGGGGATTGGACTGGATGATCTTTGGAGGTCCCTCCCAATCTCTAATGAACTGTGCTGGTTCTCGGGTATCACAGTAATGATAAGGTTGGGAAAGACCTTAAAGATCATCCAGTCCAACCTAAATCCAAATAAGCCTAGCATCTACCATCTAGATCATGCCACTCAGCAGAAGTAGCACAAGCTCTCACTGCCCATCCCCTGCCTTCTCAGCATTTTGAAGCACCACGCAAGGAGCACGGACGGGAACACGAGCTCAGAAGGCAGAGGTTTACTCCTCTCTCCCCCTTCCCGCAGGGAAGGGTTTAGGTCAGTGTTCTCTCTCTGGAAAAGGTCAGGCCTAACCCTCGGCTGCCAAGGCAGAGCTGCTCTGTTCACCCAGGCGAGAGGGCTCTGCCTTTTTATGGAAATCTTGCAACTCTCTCCGCGGCACCAGAAAAACTTCTCCTTCGCTTGGAGACTCCCCGACAAATAAGGCAAACGACAAAGGCGGCGATAAACATTTCCCCCCTGTTTACACTAGCAGCCAGGCCGGGCTGTCCCTATCAGCCCAGCTCGAGCAAACAATGACCTCAGCAGCTAATTATCCCCCCTCGTTCCCCAGCGAGCAGGCGCTTTCTTCCCAAGTAAGGCTTCGGGAACACGAGCGCTGCGAGGCCGCCCGAGCTCTGCCTCGCCGAGGTATTTCGAACCAACGCTGCCGCTCAGGATTTATGGGACTGCAGGCTGCAGCCTGAGGTTTGCTTTAAAAATACAAGTGGCCCAAGTAGTCTGGGAGAGGGACACGCAGCACCTTGTCCACTGCTGCGAGGAATGGGGACCGTTATTTTTAGCTTTGCAACTGTGGGCAACTCCCTGACAGTGTGTGTTGTCTCCAGTTTATGTAATGGGAGAGTTGGGATGGGTTTTGTTCTGGTGTTGGAATTCCCAGGGGTAAGCTGCAAGAGTCCAGAGGAGACTCACGTGCTGCTGCCACACACCCACGGCCCGTCCAGTCCTCGGCGGAGCTGTGTCGGCGCTGGCAGCTGAGCCTGTTCCTGCAGACCTCGCCCAAACACCCCCGAGAACACAGATGATAATAGGAACGTAGGAGGTTCCACATCAGTATGAGAAGGATGGAGCCAGGCTCTGCTTAGGGGCACCCAGTGACAGGACAAGGGGCAACGGGTGTGAGCTGGAACAGAGGAGGTTCCACATCAAGATGAGAAGGACCTTGTTCCCAGTGAGGGTGACAGAGCCCTGGAAGGGGCTGCCCAGGGGGGTTGTGGAGTCTCCTTCTCTGGAGATGTTTAAAAACCACCTGGGCTGTTCCTGTGTGACTGGATCTAGGGGATCCTGCTGTGGCAGAGGGACTAGATGAGCTTTTGAGGTCCCTTCCAAACTCTAATGTTCTGTGATTCGGGGTTGGAAGGGACCTCCAGGGCTCATCAAGTCCAACCCCCCCTGCTCAAGCAGGATCATACAACCTAAGCTAGGTTAAACAGAAGTGCATCCAGATGGGTCTTGAAAGTCCCCAGAGGCAGAGACTCCACATCCTCCCTGGCCTGTTCCAGTGGTCTGTGAGCTTTACAGTAAAGAAGCTCTTCCTCCTGTTGAGGTGGAACTTCCTGTGCTCCAGCTGACACCCACTGCCCCTTGTCCTATCCCAGGGCACAAGTGAAAAGAGATTTTCTCTTTCTTCTTGACACCCAGCCCTCATGGATTTATAGACAGTGATTAAATCCCCTCGTAACCTTCTCCTCTCCAAGCTGGAAAGGCCCAGATCTTTCAACCTCTCCTTGTAAGGCAGGTGGTCCAGTTCCCTAACCATTCCTAATCACCCTTGTAGCCCTTCGCCGATCTCCGTTGAACACCACAGCCCTCAACCACAAAACATTTCACGGTCCAACTGAGACACAAGTGCAGGCTTAAACAGAAAGCAAAAAGCCCCACGTGCAGCTGGAGGAGGCACAGAAACTCTGTTGGTGGTTTAGCTGAACTTTAAGCTCAGCTGCTGTTGCTTAACTTGAGAGAAGTTGTGAAATGAAGTCAAACTGGGAGGGGTTTTCCATCCTGGTAACTCTGAGCTGTCTAAAAGCAGCTCAGGCAATGTCCGTGCACTCCAGGACATCGACTCTTTTTTGGTTCCAGTTCTGGCAGCCACAAGCACTTCTGATTGAAAACTTCCCTGAGAAGTAACAGGCACTTCCTTTCTTTCAAAAATCATTACTCTGGATGGGAAGGAGAGGAGAATCCCAGTTAGCAATGATTCTCCCTGTGATAATCCTTATAAATTAAAAGGTGAAGCATTTTGATTTATAAAGTTTAAATGGAACTTCTGGATCTCCTGCTCTGGCAGGGGGATTGGACTAGATGATCTTTCCCTTCCAGTCCCTTAATGTTCTGTGATTCTGTGATCTAGAATCACTGAATCACTCAGGTTGGAAAAGACCCTTGAGATCATCAAGTCCAACCATCAACCCCACTCCACAAGGTCACCCCTCAACCAGACCCCCCAACACCACATCTGAGTGACTTTTAAACTCATCCAGGGATGGGGACTCAACCACCACCCTGGGCAGCCCAGCCCAGTCCCTGACCACTCTCTCCAGGAAGAATTTCTTCCTGATGGCCAGCCTGACCCTCCCCTGTTGGAGCTGGAAGCCCTTCCCTCTGCTTCTGTTGCTGATTCCCTGTGAGAAGAGCCCGGCATCAACATCTCTACACTGTCCTTTCAGATAGTTGTAGGCAGTGATGAGGTCTCCCCTCAGCCTCCTCCTCCTGCACAAACTGAACAGCCCCAACTCTCTCCATCTCTCCTCATCAGACTGATTCTCCAGCCCCTTCCCCAGCTTCACTGCCCTCCTGTTCCTAGAGCCTCACAGTTGGTTCCACCTCAAACCTAAACTCAGAAAGAAATCAAGCTAAGGGTTAAATTTAGCTGTGAACTCTTTCACTTCTTATTTATAGTAAAAATGCTTGTGGGAAAGTTTCTTCTGGGAGCAGCACAAGATTAACTTCTCATTTCTGCTCTGCTCAGGATTTGCTGATGTTCTTCTTCTCAGGTGCAACAGGAAACCCCGACCCTGAAACGCAGGAGCCTCATTACTGGAAACCCACAGGCCTTAATTATCTTGCAGCTCTTTCACAAGTCCGTTAGTGTTATCTGTTTACACAACAGCTCCAGAAATTACTCTGCTGCATCTCAGCCAACTCCTCATTTGGCAGCTGCTGGTGCCCACCTAAACACAGTCAGTCGCCGTGGCATTCATCTCCATCCAGAGCTCAGCGCCGTGGAGTCACACGCTGTGCAGCAACAGCTATGATTCCAAAACTGAATGAAGTGGTGGGTGTGAAGAGTTTCTTTGGAGTCAAGAGAAGAGCATCATCACTACAGAGTGGAAAATGCAACTGCCAGCAGTGCTGCTCTGTTGTGAAACTCATCTCGTTAGTTCTGAGCATGGAAATAAAGGCAGAGCTGAGCGTCTGGCTCCTCGCTTGTGCCCCTTTCCCCAAGCACAGAGCCACGGGGTGACAGCAGGAGAACTGTGGGGTGCAGAGCGTGTTTGGTACAAACCCAGCACTGCCCCGAGCACTGAGCTCCCCTCTGCACAGAATCACAGAACATTAGGGACTGGAAGGGACCTCGAAAGATCATCTAGTCAAATCCCCCCGACACAGCAGGATCCCCTAGATCCAGTCACACAGGAACATCACCAGGTGGGTTTGAAATGTCTCCAGAGAAGGAGACTCCACACCCCCCCTGGGCAGCCTCTACCAGGGCTCTGGCACCCTCCCTGGGAACAAGGTCCTTCTCACACTGATATGGAACCTCCTCTGCTCCAGCTCACACCCACTGCCCCTTGTCCTGTCACTGGGTGCCCCTGAGCAGAGCCTGGCTCCATCCTCCTCACACCCACCCTTCACATATCTCTAGACGTGAATGAGGTCACCCCTCAGTCTCCATTTCTCCAAGCTGAAGAGCCCCAGCTCCCTCAGCCTTTCCTCAGCAGGGAGATGCTCCACTCCCTTCATAATCTCTGTGGCTCTGCACTGAACTCTCTCCAGCAGTTCTGTGTCCTCCCTGCTCTACCAGACTCTCCAATTCCCACAGCACCTGCACAGCCATTTAAACACAGAGTAATACATGAGTGGGTAGATTTCACCCCCAATAACAAACAGTCTTTGGGTGCACAACACCCAAGAGCTCAGGATTAACACAGGAGCAACTCTGCTGCTGCTACTGTCACCAGCACTGCCTGGGATGAGGCAGAAATGGGTGTTCAGCTGCTCACAGCACCAGCCCCGAGACACCCAGCAGCTTCCTGAAGGAAAGGTCTTACTCTGAATGGATGGAAAGGTGAAGGAACAAGGCATCACAAGTTAGGACACAAAATAAAAGGCCGTGCACGGTGGCAGAAGGATGTGAGGGGGACCAGCAGCAGATGGGAGGAAGCTGTAACCTGAACTGCAGCTCCAAGCACCCGCTCACTTGCATCATTATTCTCTCTCCACTGCACCAATCTGCTTTCAACCAGGATGCAGAGATGCAAAACTCTCAGGGTACTTCCCAAGCAGCAGCAGAAGCCAGGCAGAGGCTTTGGGGAGGGCGACTTGGGCAGAACAGATGAAGCTCTTTGGGAGATAAACCTGATGCAAGAATTAGTTACTCCTGTTAAAAAACTTCCAGCTCATAAAGGAGCTCATCATTTGGGTGCTAGGAAATGTGGCTAGCAGATTGAAAGACCTGGTGAGACCACATCTGGAATGCTGTGTCCACTTGTGGGCCCCTCAGTCCAAGAGAGACCCCAGTGCAGAGCCACAGAGATGATGGAGGGAGGGGAGCATCTCCCTGCTGAGGAAAGGCTGAGGGAGCTGGGGATCTGGAGCTGGGAAAAATGGAGCCTGAGGGGTGACCTCGTGAATGCTGATCAAGATGTGAAGGGTGGGTGTGAGGAGGATGGAGCCAGGCTCTGCTCAGGGGCACCCAGTGACAGGACAAGGGGCAGCGGGTGTGAGCTGGAGCAGAGGAGGTTCCCCATCAGTGTGAGAAGGACCTTGTTCCCAGGGAGGGTGGCAGAGCCCTGGCAGGGGCTGCCCAGGGGGGTTGTGGAGTCTCCTTCTCTGGAGATGTTTCAAACCCTCCTGGATGTGTTCCTGTGCAACTGGATGTAGGGGATCCTGCTGTGGGAGGGGGATTAGAGTGGATGATCTTTTGAGGTCCCTTCTAATCCCTAATGTTCTGTGATCACGTTGATCGGAGATGTTCCTGCACGCAGTGCCCCAGTGTAAACACAAACATCCCAAGGCAGCTCTTATTTACTAGTTTCTCCTTCCTTCTCGAAACACTGAGGGAGCTGGGAGGAGCAGGAGGTGGACGTGGCACTTGGTGCCATGGTCTAGCCTTGAGCTCTGTGGTGACAGGTTGGACTTGATGATCTATGAGGTCTCTTCCAACCTTGATAATACTGTGATACTGTTATACGCTGCTCAGTGGGAGGAGGGCAGTGCTCAGACACATGGTCTGACTGCTTTGCATAAGCTGAAACGTTGGCCTTAGCTTTGATGACACAATCTCCATATTAAGACGACAACAAAAGACTTAAACTAATCAATCAGAGCTGACACATTCTTGACTTGGCCTTAAAAGCAAAGCTGGGGACTGTAATCAGAGATTTGTATTTCACACAACAGCAAAGACAACATAGAACTTCAGGGTTTCTTTTCCCTACTAACAACTTTTTACTCTGAATGAAGCCCAATACACTTATTAGCTCTCAAATTCCCCCCACTGTGGCTGTTTTCACTGCTAGACATCTCATTTAAACACACTGAGAGCATTAAAAGGCTCCATACCTTGGCATAAAAGATCTCTCATCAGTGTAGCAGCCCTGCTGAAGGTTCTTCCAGACTCCTTGGAAGGGACTGAAGAAAAAGAAAACAGGAGTAAGGATTGAGCATTTTTCAAATGGAAACATCACACCTTCTGGTTGTGGTTTCAAATCACAACCTATCTGTTATAAATCTGCTCTCTGCTTGGTCTAGGTGGTCCTGCTCTGGCAAGGGGATTGGCCTAGGTGACCTTTTGACGTCCCTTCCAATCCCTAATGTTCTGGGAGCTCTACTCAGCTCCTCAATGTTCAAAGCAAATTATCTTCAGAGCAAGAACTAAAGGGAGTAGAGCATCTGCCTGATGAGGAAAGGATGAGGGAGCTGGGAAGAAAGGAGACTGAGAGGTAACTCCATGAACGTTGTTAAATATGGAAAGGGCAGGTGTCAGGAGGATGGAGCCAGGCTCTGCTCAGTGTCACCCAGTGATAGGACAAGGGGCAGTGGGTGTGAGCTGGAACAGAGAAGGTTTCATATCAGGCAATGGGTAGGTATAAGCTGGAATTCCATATAAATATCAGAAGGAACTTCCTCTGTGAGGGTGACAGAGCCCTGGTAGGGGCTGCCCATGGGGGTTGTGGAGTCTCCTTCCCTGGAGACGTTTAAAATCCACCTGGACATGTTCCTGTGCAACTTGGTCTAGGTGATCCTGCTGTGGCAGAGGGATTGGACTGGGTGATCTTTGGAGGTCCCTTGCAATTCCTAATGTTCTGTGATTCCAGCACCATTTCACCTGTCTCCAGGAAAGTGAAAGATTTGGAGGGGGTGGGTTTGTGGGGGTCAGGGGGAAACTACTTCCCAAACACAACTTCTCCTCCATTATGTCAGTAAAAAACACTTTACAAATGGTACCTATGATTCTATGACCTGCAATTCGCCAGAAGAAATGGAACTTTGTGAGGTTAAAAAAGTCAAAGCAAAGCTCACAAAATGAAAATGTTGACTTCCTTTGTTCTGTCCAGCAGATCCAACAGCATTAAAGCAGAGCCTGCAGCCACGGCAGGGAGAGACGGCGGTCACAGCCAGTAGTTTGCTTCACATCAGTTTGTACTGGATTTACACCAGTTCTGCCCACATGCCCCCGTACCTGTTACCTGATGACTGCACTGGCAAAAACTCACTCACTTCTCCAAACTCTCCCTTTTCCCCTCTCTGCTCTGGCAAACCCTTCCACCTCCACACCTTGGCTTTCATCCTCAAACTCTCTCCCTTTCTGACCATTCATGGTTCCCCTAACCCAGGGCTGGGAATTTTAACGAGCAGCTCAGTGACCAACTCAGACTGAAAGTCCCCAAGGTCTGGGCTCCCACATTCATCCTTCCAACTCCATCCTTGCTGCCTCTACACCTGCAGCACATGGGGAAAGCAGCAGCCCCAAGCCCAGGGAAATGCGGTTCTGAAGAGCCAGATCAGCAAAGAGATTCAGAAACTGAGTCAGTTCTAAATGAGTCAGAAAGCCACGGAGCTGGGGGAGGCAGAGCAGAGGGGAATCCCAGAGTCTTGCTGGTTGGAAGAGACCTTTAAGCTGATCAAGCCCAACCTCTGACCCAGCACTAACCTCTGTCCCTCAGGAGCAGGTCCACACTTCACTTAAATCCTTCCAGGGATGGGCACTCCAGCACTGCCCTGGGCAGCCTGGGCTGACACCCTGTCAGGGTGTTGTAGAGAACAGGAAGGTCTCCCACCGAGCCTCCTTTTCTCTGGCCAAACAGCCACCATTCCCTCAGCCACTCCTCACAGAACTTGTGCTGCAGACCCTTCAGAGCCTCACTGCCCTTCTCAGAACACACTGACCAGCAACCACTTGCTGCAGCGAAGCTCCTCCAGCAGGTGCTGGCAGCTGCGCTGGGGCTGAAGACACCACCAAGGGCACTGGCTGGGCTAGCACTGGGCACGTGGCTGATAGCTGGTTTTAAACAGCCACAGCCACGTCTAACCAGTCACCAGACTCCATTCACTCTGACAAGCTGGATTAACCAAACCCTCACCCAAAAGCTGGTTGTTATAGATCCTGAAGCACTCAGGAGCCTCTCAAGGCTCTTCCCTTCTCTGCTGGAGTTCGATTTTCCCACAACAGACAGATGCCCTCTGAGTGCCCCAGTGCCTGAGGACCTTCTCTCCCCAACATCCTCTGTGGAAGACACTTCACTCGAAGAACACAGAGGTCAGCCTGAGGAATTTTAGAGGGAGAACCCAGCACTGAACTGCTCACGATCGGCATCGCCGTGGAAAAATCCAGTCACTGCTGCAACAGCTACCAAGTCAAATCATTTTATGGAATCATCTGGTTTCTGAAGCCAGCACAGCCATGTCCTACCCTCAGCACAGCTGCTCACCTCGCAGCGCCTGGGCAGGGAGTTCCACACCATGTGCTGGTGCCAGGCTCACAGGAAAGCAGAGCACCAGGCACTGATGCTTATCAGGGTCCTTCTGAAGTGAATCTGGCATCCTGTCCCATCCCTCTCCAGCCCACGCACACGACCTGCCATGCCCCAGCTTCTTCCCCAGCCCCATGGCACAGCAGGATGAAGGACAGCCCAGCGGTGTGTGAGGCCACCACGTGTGTGACACTGCTCAAGGAACATCTACTAGCCAGAAAAAGGCTGAGAGGGGAGCAGCAAGGAGCACCCAGATAGGGGATGCAGCATCTCACTGGTCCTCACGAGCAGCTCGAGTCCCAGCATCACCACTCCCTTCCCCAGTAACCCTGCTGGTTCCTCATCCCTGTGTTTCAGAAGATCCCACTGTCAGCGGTATCACAAACTGCTGGGCTGCAGCTGCACTGATGCTTCCCCAGAGCATTTCCAAAAGCTCCTGAGGGATAAGAGCAGCAGGGATAAGAGCAGCTCCTGTTCCCCCTCTAATGCCAGAACCAGGGGAGGTTTAAGTGACAAAGTAGTAACTGGGGTTTTTTTTCAGTACATTCATTTCTAGCAGCTCTGCCCCTGACACTGCAGGGCTGTGGCCATGTGTCACCTTGGAGTCACAGGAATCAAGAACATTTAGAAACAGACAATGAAGCCATCAGAATCCCTGTCAAATATTTTCCCAGAGGAAATAGGGAGTGAGCTGACAGCAAAGCAGAGTTCCTCAGGCAGCCCTCAGAGCCCATTTGCCCACTCCTGAGATCTGGTGTCATCCCACTGACCCAGTCCCAGCTGTGAGACAGAGGACAGACCCAGCTCAGCCTGCACTTTACACCCAAGAAGCACAAACACCTCCACTTTACAACAGGGTCAGGGGAAGGGAACAGAAAGACATGAGGCACCGAAACAGCCCTCATTGAACCACAAGCCCCAGTTCCTAGAGACAACGTGAAACGGCTGCTCGTGGTGCAGCTTCTACACCGCAGAGTAGGGGCGATGGTTGGACTGGATGACCCCAAGGGTCTTTTCCAAACCAAATGATTCTGTGATTTTGTGATACCTGAAGAGCATTTGCCTCTCTCACTGTTCCCCAGAAAGTCTGGGGATATCTTTATTCCCCAGAAAGATGCACTGGGATAGAGAAGAACAGGGGAAGATGTCTCTGGGAGAGCAGAGAGAAGGGAGGGGAGCAAACACCACCCACCTGGCTTTAGGGAAGAATAAAAGAGAATAACCTGCTGCTGAGAGCTCATCACCACAGCCCTGCTTCACTGAACTTAACATGCAGGAACCTAAATATTGAACATTTACAGGGGGAACTGTGCTGTCAGCATTTTATAGGGTTGGGAGGGAAACACAGAGCTGGCTGTGTGAGCTCCAGCACCTCCTGCCTCCAGCTGGCTGCACCAGAAACAAACCTGCTTCACTTTCAACTTGCGACCGTTCTTCACGACAGCTTTTTAAGCTAGTGAGAACCAGGTCATGCAAAAGGGTAGATCTGATTAAAAAGCTGTGCTCAACGCTCCACCAAAACCATAGACCTGTTTAGTCTGGAAGTGGCCTTGAAGACCAGAGTGCAAAATGCCTTCAGTACTCACAGCCGTGTTTGCGAAACAAACTCAAATCCAGCAAAGACAATCAAATCAGAGTGGAACCGACCGATCTCCTCTGCAGTAAAAACCCCACATGAAGAGAGGGCAGGACACAGCAGCAAAGGCTGGAAACACAAGACCCAGGGCTCTGTGGCTGGTTTCAACACAGCTCTGCCACTGCCTTTACCAGGGCTCTGTGACTGGCTTCACCAGGGCTCTACTCTGCCCACAGCTGGAATGGTGTGTCCAGTTCTGGTCCCCTCAGTTCCAGAAGGGGACAGAACTGCTGGAGAGAGTCCAGTGCAGAGTCACAGAGATGATGGAGGGGAGCATCTCCCTGATGAGGAGAGGCTGAGGGAGATGGGGGTCTTGAGCTGGGAAAAAGGAGACGGGGGGGTGACCTCATCAATGTTGATAAATGTGGAGGGTGGGTGTCAGGAGGCTGGAGCCAGGCTCTGCTCAGGGGCACCCAATGATAGGACAAGGGGCAATGGGTGTGGGTTGGAATATAGGAGGGTCCACATCAATCTGGAAAGGAACTTCTTCCTCATGAAGGTGACAGAGCCCTGCCAGAGGCTGTCCAGGGGGGTTGTGGAGTCTCCTTCTCTGGAGACATTTCAAACCCTCCTGGGCTGTTCCTGTGTGACTGGATCTAGGGGAACCTGCTGTGTTTGGGGGATTGGACTGGATGATCTTTCAAAGTCCCTTCCAATCCCCAATGCCCTGTGATTCTGTGACCAGCTTCACCAGGACCAGCCCCAGGTCCACTCCCCGACTGCTCTCTAATTAGTGATTTGTTCTACACCGTGTTCTTAGATATTAAATGACTCAATGGAGTTGAAAGCGCATGAAATACTTCCCTAATACTAATCTAAGCTGTCAACAGTTATGCAACTGTTACAGGAACGTGCCGGGAAGGAGGGATGATGGTGGAGCACAAATGAGAGGGCGTTTGTCAGCAAATCCCACAGTTAATTAGCAGAAGCCTCCCTTAAAAATTAACGAGATAAACGCCGCCACAATCTCACCCTGTTAGTTAGCGCTGAATTTATCTGCATAATAAAAATCACTCCTGTGGATTCACTTGCCAAGTCCCTTCCCCAAGGCAGCCAATGTCCCAGTCTTCAGGGTACCCAGAAATCCTCCTCCACAGGCAAATCGTGACCACTTCCACCAGCTATACAAGAGGAAGGCAGCGAGGGGGTAAGTCTGAAAGTGCTTTGCTATAGAGACACTCCGGGCAAGGAACAAGCACTTTGGGCTGCTGAAGCCAGCCCTGCTGGAACAGCTCATTTATTCTTTGTCCTATGGGTCAGTGTTTGCAGCCAGTGGCTTAGGGACGTGTGCCAGGCAGACAAAGAGCAGGGAGAGGAAGCCAGCAGCAGAACTCGAAGCCCAACACGCTCTGCATCCCCAAATTAGAACACACTGCTCCGTCACTCGCTGTAAGTGGCCGCCTCTCCCTGAATAGACTGCGGCCCTGCTGCTCTTTTCATAGATTGGTTTAGGTTGGAAAAGCCCTTCAAGCTCATCAAGTTCAACCACGAACCCAACTGTCCTAACCTACTGCTAAATCCTGTCCCCGAGCTCCAGATCTCTCTGACTTTGAAACACAGGAGGTTCCACATTAAATACGAGAAGGAACTTCTTCCCATTGAGGGTGACCGAGCACTGGAACAGGCTGCCTACGGGGTTGTGGAGTCTCCTTCTCTGGAGACGTTTCAAACCCACCTGGACATGTTCCTGTGTGACTGGATCTAGGGGATCCTGCTGTGGGAGGAGGATTAGACTCGATGATCTTTGGAAGTCCCTTCCCATCCCTAATGTCCTGTGATTGTGGGGTGATTGAAACCCCTCCCTGGGCAGCCTGTTCCAAGGCCTTAGGACCCTTTCCAGGAAGGAGTTTCTCCTCGGGGCTAATCTAACCTTCCATCAGAGCAGCTTGAGGCCATTTCCTCTTGTCCTGTCCCTTGTTCCTTGTGAGAAGAGACCAACCCCCACCTCTCTACCCACTCCTGTCAGGCAGCTGTAGGCACTGAGGAGGTCTCAAACACTTTCAGCAGAGGGGTTCACACAATTTGAAGATCTCAATGGCTTTTCCAGAGTAAGAAAAACATTTCCTTTCTCCTCTTCCTCAACAGAATAACATGTAAATGTCAAATGGCACAACCATGAGACAGAGAAGCTGCTCACGGGGCACTTCCTTCCATCTGCTGGCCACCACAACTCGTCACTGATTTTTAACTCTGATTTTTTTTAAATCTATTTTCTTTAGCGGAAAATGTTCTGACCTTTTTAAACACAGATTAAATTCCAGACAGGCTCTAGGAGGGTTCAATCATAGCAAAACACCAACTGCATTATGCTTGGTAAGAATAATTTGTTGTACTGATAGTAGCCTGGCAACGACCTGAACCATGTTCTTCCTGGTTTATGTAATTAGAGTAAATAAGTGACATGAGGTGGGGAGATTGTCACTGCAATTCCAGCTGGCACTTAATTCTTTGATTTCTGCTGCAATAGCAACCAGGCAGCAGCCACAAAGCCTGGGGACTGGCCACTACACCAAGGTGCCAGCCACTTAAACCCAGGCACTGGCCACTAAACCAAGGAGCCACCCAGGCAGCAGCCACTAAGCCCAGGCGCCAGCAACTGCTGGGGACTGGAATCCAATTTGTTCCCAGTTGGTCTCCAGCACTGGATCACAGAACCACAGAACATTAGGGATTGGAAGGAACCTCCAAAGATCACCCCCTGCCACAGCAGGATCCCCTAGATCCAGTCACACAGGAACATGTCCAGGCGGGTTTGAAACATCTCCAGAGAAGGAGACTCCACAACCCCCCTGGGCAGCCCCTGCCAGGGCTCTGTCACCCTCACTGGGAAGAAGTTCTGGAGAAATCAAGACTGCTTCAAGTTTCTTTCAAACTTCTTGAAAACATTGCAGAGGTTTAAACTGCTCTTCAAACCCCTTTCTACCCATCAGCAATAAACTCTAAGACTCCAGCTAAACCTCTAAAACCCAGGTAGCCAGCTGGGCTACCTCACCCATTCCAGAAAATATTCTGATTCTTTAAATCCCCCCTGGCAGAGCTCCCAGGACCCCTTCAGGTGGACACACTGGAGGTGGCCAAGCAGCCCCACGGAAGGGTCAGGTTTGCATATGCAGCTTCAGAGCAGCCAGCGGCTGCTGGCCGTGCGTCAGCCCCCCGGCAACCCAAACCCCCCACTGTTCCCATGCAACTGCTGCTGATTAATCAACCTGTTTTCACAATGAGTTTTTGGAATGAAAAGCCCCCACTTGACCATATGGCCACCCGGTAGCACCACGGTGGTTATCAGGTTAAATAAAACCCCTACGGCAATCGGTAGCCGCGTAATGAGGATCTAAACGTGGTTAACGAGGGGTGTAAAGCGGAGCTGCAGCTCTTGAAAGGGTTTGTTTTTGATAGGAACCTGAAGAGCAGTGAGCTGAAGTAGAGAATTAAGGTGAAGGAGAGGAAAAAGGAGCAGTTTCATTAGTTTTTAGGAAGTTATTTCATATGGCAGTTAGCCACAGAATCACAGAACACTGGGGATTGGAAGGGACCTCGAAGGATCATCCAGTCCAGTCCCCCTGACACAGAAGGATCACCGCCATCCAGTCACACAGGAACACATCCAGGTGGGTTTGAAACGTCTCCAGAGAAGGAGACTCCACAACACCCCGGGCAGCTTGTTCCAGCAGACATTCAAGGCCTTTCCCAAGACTCTGCCCACAAAATCTGGTAAGAAAAGGGCAATAAAGCTGCAGCCTCTCAGTTTCACAGGTTCTTGTGACACCTGCTAAGGGCACCTCAGCTCCACGCTCCAACCTGCCCTAGTGCTCAACTCACTCTACGTGACACTGGTTGTGCCCAGGGTTGGATCACTGCATTTCACTGAGAGAGGCTACAATGCACTCGAGTTCCAGAATTAAGGCAAAGACCCACTGAGCAAAGTGTCCTGGAGCACTAAAAGAGCTGTTTGATCATTTTAAATGAGATTCCTGAAAAGGCTTTAATCGAAATCCCAGTGCGTTTCAACGATCAATACGCCAATACGCTGCAGTCAGGAGACAAAAGCCATAATAATATGACTTCATAAGTGATCTGAGGAGTTCAAAGCCCTAAAGTGCATGAATATTTCATGGGAAAGGCTGTCTGCAACCCTTTCAGCCTGTGTCTTTAATCTCAACGTTATTTTCAACTACACTTGGCACAGAATCCCAAGCAGAGAGCAACAATTGGCTGTTTCACAGAATCACAGAACATCAGGGATTGGAAGGGACCTCCAAAGATCATCCAGTCCAATCTCCCCTGCCACAGCAGGATCCCCTAGATCCAGTCACACAGCAACATGGGCAGGTGGGTTTGAAATGTCTCCAGAGCAGGAGACTCCACAACCCCCCTGGGCAGCCCCTGCCAGGGCTCTGTCACTCTCACTAGGGAACGGTTCCTTCTCACACTGATGTGGAGCCTCTGCTGTTCCAGTTCAGATCCACTGCCCCTTGTCCTATCATTAGATGCCACTGAGCAGAGCCTGACTCCATCCTCCTAACACCCACCCTTCACATATTTATCAACATTGATGAGGTCACCCCTCAGGCTCCTTTTCTCCAAGCTCAAGAAATCCAGCTCCTTCAGCCTCTCCTCAGCAGGGAGATGCTCCCTTCCCTTCATCTCTGTGGCTCTGCCCTGGGCTCTCTCTAGCAGCTCTGCATCCTCCTCAAACTGAGGGGCCCACAACTAGCACAAGATTCCAGATGTGGTCTCAGCAGGGCAGAGAAGAAGAGGAGAACCTCTTGATCTGCTAACCACCCCAGTTCTGACCCACCCCAGGATGCCATCGCCCTTCTTGGCCGCAAGGGCACATTGCTGGCTCCTGGCCATCCTGCTGGCCACCTGTTTCTTTTCTCCCCACCTGTATTTTTATTTCATAGATCCACCAACATTTCTGTTCTTTGGTCCCAGCAGCAGCACGAACACCCCAAATCTTGGGGGTAAAGTGCTGGCATGAGCCTCCTTACACATAAAGGAGGGCCGTGCCAGAAATAACCTTACCCAGTGAACTCTGATTTACTTGCAGCTCTCACGTGGTAGGTGACATACAGAGAGATATTATTCTGCGTGTCAGCTGTCTGCAATGAAAGTTTGCCTCTTCTCAGCAGCCCCTCCCTACAACTTTGCATCGGAGGAGAGAATATTACATAAAAGAGCAACATAAAAGGCACCACAACCAATAGAGCCAGTCCAGCTGCTCCTCCCACAACCCTTGGTGCTTCCCGAGTAAGAATCACACAGTCACAGAACATCAGGTTTTGGAAGAGACCTTCAAAGATCATCCAGTCCAATCCCCCTGACAGAGCAGGATCCCACAGATCCAGTCGCACAGGACATGGTCTCCAGAGAAGGAGACTCCACAACCCACCTTGAGCAGCCCCTTCCAGGGCTCGGTCACCCTGACCGTGAAGAGGTTCCTTCTCATCTTGATGTGGAACCTCCTCTGTTCCAGCTCACACCTACTGCCCCAAGTCCTATCCGTTAGATGCCAGGGGCTGCCTCCAGCTAACGTGCAGCCCTACACACACTTTACTCCTAGAGGCACAGAGCACTCACAGCCGCGCTGCAGCCAGCGACGCTCCGAGCTGCTGAAGGGACCCCTTCCTAGTGACGAGCTCGCACGCCAACACTCCCACCATTTAAACAGGACAAACTCCAAAGTTTTCAGTATTAGAACACTCCAGAGCCCAAATTCCTTCCACAAACCCCCCCCCAGCCGTTCCAGCTGGCACTGGATTTGCAGTCCCAGCCCCTCACGAGTGAAACGCCGCAGCCTGTTTTGCTGCAATGCTCCAGCAAGCAGCAGTTACACAACGCAGCCGAGTGACAAACAGCGGTGGGTGCTACCAGTTGCAGAGGGTTTCCAAAAGAGCAGGTTTTTGGCCCCAATAACTTTTGACAGGGTGACAATCACCTATTACAGAGGTGCTCGTCCTACTTCTTACGCACAATGCACCAAGGGTAGCACTTATTTCTGACGGCCTCATTTAGGTGATTAATAAAGATCTGATTCAGCCGTAACAACTGCTGCCGTGTTCATACCCGGAGCTCTTGTTTCCGTGCCCGGATGGATTGAAATGCTTCTTATCAATATTCAAAATAAATAACACACCAGAATGACTCAGGGGCCACCTGCTCAGGGAGTTGTGGAGTCTCCTTCTTTGGAGACGTTTAAAACCCACCTGGATGTGTTCCTGTGCGACTTGGTCTAGGTGATCCTGCTGTGGCAGGGGGGTTGGACTGGATCATCTTCCAATCCCTAATGTTCTGTGATTCAACTGCACTGCCATTGCCTAGCTCCCCAGATTTTCAGTCAAACAAAGTGAAAAGGCAGAGAAAACCAAGTCAGCCACCAGCAGCCTGGGGCTGTACAAGCCCTGTGGCTTCTTTTGTAGCTCTTTGTTCTACATCACCTGCTCCTTCCCCAGTAGAGAATCCTCATGGAGGGTCGGACCTTCCCCCCAGTTAAAGGATCTTGTTCATCAAAACATCCCAAAGTCTGCTTTTGTTGGCATCCTCTGTGATCTGTGTTAGATAGTTTTGTCCTGCTCCGGCAGGGGGGTTGGACTCGATGGTCTCTTGGGTCCCTTCCAACCCCTAACATCCTATGATCCTGTGATCTGGATTTCTCAACCAACCAAAGATCAAACGTGTGCTTTCACCTGGGTTCACGTCAAAGCCACCAGAGCTGTGCCGAGGAAGCGCCTGTTCAGGTAGAGCAGGTATTTCCCAACTGCCGGTTCCTGCGGAGCGCTGGCAGCACCACGGAGCAGCACCACACATCAAAACCTCGTCTGCATGTGGTCACAATGAGATGCAGGCAGAGCCACCCGACCTGCTTCAGCCCGCTGACACGGTGAGAAAAGAGCCCTCGCCGTGCCCTGTGGACTCTGAGCACCGAGAAACAGCAACAACATCACCAGGAACCTCCCCTTTAACTACAGGAACCAGCTCTGCTGAGTGTCATCTGCAGAGAGGAGTTAAAAACCCCTAAATGACTGGGGACTGATATTGGGGAAGGTGCCCCATTCCTTCCCACAGCAGGGAAATGAATCTGAGGTTTAAACACAGTGTTTCTGACCAGGCTCAGTGTCTCCTCCTCAAGCACCACCCACCTTCCCATAGTTTCTTCATTTCAGTGTCATTAAATGGGCTACTTCAGACAACTGCCGGGCTCAGAAAGGGAGAGATGAGCTCTCACTAACCAGTTTCTGGGCCATTCAGATCATCTGGAGATAAAACAGCTTGTTTGGTCCCAAACCTGGCAGTCAAAGGGCCTGGGTAGGTCTAGCAGCAGAACAGCATGACCAGTGTGAGCAGCAGGAACCAGCAGCCAAGCAGCTACATGAGCAGGTAACAGCTTCCCCCTGCCTTTCTTTCAGAAGGGAGCTGAAAATTAGCCATTAATTAACAGAATTATCGCTATTTCAGGAAAGAACTGGAAGCTTCTAAGAATGAGCCATTCAGCTCCACACAGTTTGAGGCAGCCAGCAGCTGTGTAAAACCAGTTCACAGGGGAGGGTCTCACCAGTGACCAACATGAGCGGCTGGAAAACGAGCAGTGGAGACCCTGCACTTGGTGCCACAGGAAGGAAACTGGCTGTGAACTGCCATAAAAGCAGGTTGTTCCTTGCAAACAATCACTGAGGACACAGAGCAAATATTCACCTGCTTATCTGCCCTCCAGAACAAGCTGTAGGTCATGTCCTTTCCAGAGCTACTACGCTGCCTCTGCTACAGCCCCTGAGTGACAGGGGGATGCTGACCTAAGCCAGACCTAGTCCAGAACGGCAGTTTCATGTTCTCTTTGCAACTTCCTCCAGTGGGAGGGAGCAGCAGCACTTGCACAACCACACTGAGTCAGAGCAAGAAGAGATCTGGTTGAAAACTAGAGACAGAGTACTGGGACTAGCTCAGTTTTCACCCAGCTAAGGTCCCTGAGTCACCTCAACACCTAAGGGCACAGGAGTCTAGGAGCAAGGGGGTCACTGGGGTGTGCAGAAACCACAGCCTGAAGCTCTGGCCACTGGAGCTGTAACCCCACCTTACCCATTCTACAGGGTAGTACAATCCCCCATGAAAACACAGCAAGAGGTTAATTCAGATTGCACTGGGTGTCCAAAGCTCTCAGAAACAAATCTCTCCTCCAAATAGGTTTAGCTTTGAAGTTAAGGCAAGTGCGGAGCATCAAAGGTTGGTCTTGATGATCTTCAAGCTCTCCCCCAAATAATGAGGTCTCTCCCAACCGATGAGATTCTGTGATCTTCAATGACAGAGGCTTCAGAAGGTTCTGGGCAGCGTGTTCCACTGCTTAACTGCTCCCACAGAACACTCTGTCCTTACTGTCACTTGTCATTGTGGCTCCTGTCCTTCCAGCGCTGCCTTTCCCCTGTCACTGGTCCAAGAGATTGGCAGGCTCAGGCACTTGGTGACACATCTGTGGGTGCTGAGGGAAAGCCCAACTCACACTGTGAGAGTTCAGAACCCACCTTGCTCATCACAAACAGCTTTTGTCCAACAGTCTCTGTCTCCTTCTGACACCTTCTAACCTCTGACACCTAAGCAAAGGCAAATCAACTCAACTGAAATGTTCTGTTCTATTCTGAAAGGAAAGAACTAGATGCATCCAAGGAACCTCTATCAGCTGTGATACAGGACTGTCTTCCAGGGAATCAGTCAGGGAGAACATCTGGCCAAACCTCCCCTTGTTCATGTACCATCACACCAGGGAGTTCAAACCCTTGTTCTCTGGTCCCTGAATGATTCAGCTCTACAGATCCCTACAGAAGCAGCTCCATCCTCCAGCAGCTGGGAGCCCACAGGCAGGGAGTAAACCAACAGTGCTGGGGACATTTCAGAGCAGAACCAATCACTGAGCCAAGACCAGGGTACAACGACCTCACACCAGACTTGTCTCAAACACTGAACCCCATTTGGTTTGGACTCTCAAAGGCTACTGAAACCAGTTGCCACTCCTGCAGCAACATTCTTGCTCAGAACAGGACTTGCAGGAAAGATAGCTGAAAGTGACACTGAAATCAGAATTAATGTCCCATGACAGATATGATTTTTCCAAGAGATAAGCTGCCAGAGTATCTGCAGGCTGGTCACAGTTATTTCTATTTCAGTAGATCCATAGAAAAAGCAGAACCACAGATACTTCAGATCATTTTTTTAATATCCTTACAGAATCACAGAACATTAGGGATTGGAAGGGACCTCAAAAGATCATCCAGTCCAATCTCTCTGCCACAGCAGGATCACCTAGACCAAGTCACACAGGAACATGACCAGGTGGGTTTGAAATGTCTCCACAGAAGGAGACTCCACAAGCCCCAGGGGCAGCCTCTTCCAGGGCTCTGCCACCCTCATTAGGAAGAGCTTCTTTCTCAGACTGACATGGAACCTCCTATGTTGCAGCTCATACCCATTGCCCCATCGTTAGATGACACTGAGCAGAGCCTGGCTCCATCCTCCTCACACCCACTCTTCACATATTGATCAATATCCATGGGGTCACCCCTCAGGCTCCTTTTCTCCCAGCTCAAGAGACCCAGCTCCCTCAGCCCTTCCTCATCAGAGAGATGCTCCCCTCCCTTCCTCATCTTCTTTGTTGCTCTGCCTGGGCTCTCTCCAGCAGCTCTGTGTCCTCCTGGAACTGAGGGGCCCACAACTGGACACAAGATTCCACATAGGGTCTCACCAGGGCAGAGCAGAGGGGGAGGAGAACCTCTCTCAGTCTGCTAACCACTTCCCTTCTGATCCACCCCAGGATGCCATTGGCCTTCTTGGCCACAAGGGCACATTGCTGGCTCCTGGCCATCCCCCTGGCCACCAGGATCTCGGAAGTTATTAATGAATGTCTGTCTTCTTCACTTGAAGGAGACACTAAACTGGATCAGACTCCCACTTGCTTCTTGCTTCCCAGTGATCCTGAACAAACAATGAAGACTCAGCAACAGCAAAGCAAAGGAGTTCAACCTACGACTTGGCCAAGAGCTCTGATCTTGCCCTACAGCCACAGAGGATGAAGAACCTGCTGCTACTTCTGACTGTACAGCTTTAAAAAGATAAGTCACCCATTGTGGGCAATGTTTTCCCCATAACAATTGAGCCTCTCTTCTCCTCCTGACTAATGCAAATCACTTGTACACGTAGGACTGAAAAAAATTCATCTTCACAACTTTACACTCTGTTGAACCCCTCCCATTAACTGGAATGTACTGAACTGGTTTATTTTTGCAGGGCTAGTGGAAATACACAGTGTTGTCAGCCTGCTGAATTACAGCCATGAGCTAATACACAATCATAGAATCATTATGGCTGGAAAGGACCTCCAGGATCATCAAGTCCAGCCCTCATCCCAACAGCTCCCAAACCCATAGATCATGGCCTCAAGTGCTCCAGCTACTCGGTCAGCTGCAGTCTCCTCCCTGCCTGTGCTCTAGGAACAGAAACCTGGGTGCTTCTTTATCCTCCCTGACGCCAGGATCTAACCCAAGGGGAAACCTATTTGAGAGATTAACTCTTCAAGATGTTAACCCACACTCTGAGAGCAGCCTAGGAACCCAAAGAATCTCAAATCCTGGCTGCCATCAGCCTCGAGAACTGCAGCAAACGAAGCCAAACACCACACGCACGCAAGTTTCAGCATCCAAACAAGACAGACTGGATCAAATCAGGTATCTCAGGAGGAACATTAACTTCTCTTCCCAACTTTCTAACATCCTTCCTTTTTCTGGCCCTTAGGTGTCACGTTTCCCAGCGCAGAAACTTCTGCAAAGTGCCAAGACAAATCCCCAAGACCCTGTGATTTAGGAGCAGCCCTTTAAGAACAACCTTTCATTTAAATGCTGTTTTCACTGAACACTAGTGATTGGAAGGGACCTCAAAAGATCATCTAGTGCTATCTTCCAGCCACAGTAGGATCTCCTAGATCCAGTTGCACAGGAACATATCCAGGTGGGTTTGAAATGTGTCCAGAGAAGGAGACTCCACAACCCCCCTGGGCAGCCCCTGCCAGGGCTCTGTCTGTCTTCACCAGGAAGTAGTTCCTTCTCAGACTGATGTGGAACTGGCCTCAAATCAAATAAATCCAAACACAATCTGAGTTCAGTTTGCCTTCTGCAGAACTGAACACACAAAGCTACAAGAGCCTGATGCTTAACATCAATATGTCTGTGCTGGTTTAGGGTAGAAGGTGAAACCCTCCAGAACCTAACCTACCACACTGGCCCATCAGAAGTGACAAGAAAGTGATCAAATAGGAAAAATCCCAAAAGCAAAACAAATAGGGAGGTGGTTTATACAGATCCACAGGCAGTGAGCCCAGCAGTGCCCTGCTGCACTGATCCCAGCAAGCAGTCACCCTGGATGAGGGGTATCCTTGATGTCGAACAGCTACACGTGAAGAACATTTCAAACATCAAAAGCAAAGAATTGAACTTGACGTCTGTTCAAAAGAGTCACTTCCTTTTCAACAGTACAGACAACACGTTCCTGCTCTCAGAGTACCTGCATTCCTCTTTAAAATGATTTTGAAGCCTCTAAAGCTGCACAGAAGTGATTTGTTAAACCCTGAGTTCAAAGGGGCACTGAGTATCACAGAATCATTCAGGTTGGATAAGATCCCTCAGATCATCGAATCCAACCATCAACCCTACGCTACAAGATCACCCCTAAACCAGATCCACTAACATCTAAGTGACTTTCAAACTGATCCAGGGATGGGGACTCAATCCCCACCCTGGAGTGCAGATAAAACACTGCAATACGCAGCCCAAACAACTGTTTAGAGCTGTTTATGCCCAAGATGATGACTCAACACACAACTCCAACCTTAATGTTCGAGTATGTCCACATGTCGCAGTGCTGCTGCCTAATTACAGACCGGACCAGCAGCCACGAGAAGCCTCACAAACAGCCAGTGCCTGTGTGTTTGCAGCTTATGGTTTCAAACCTAAACCATTTCAATCAGCGGCGTAAACACCGGTCTCCAAATAAAAGCATTAACGCGGCGCTGGAATTACCCCGCGCGAGTAATTTGGTCCGGTTGGCACGCGGTGCTCTCAAAATCTTCAGCAAAGCTACTTACCCTGAACACGGCCACAGCAGAGCCAAGACACGTGCTGACAGACACCGCGCCCGGCTTCCTTCGAGTCCTCAGAAACGGCTCTAGGCTCTGCCAGGACCGGCTGCGCTGACTACATGTCATCGGGGTTTCGTTTGCGCCCTACACGGGGCCCTGGGTCTGACCAGCTGCACCCCTCTGCATCTACTCCCAAGAGCCAGCTTTTCAGTAGTAAAACTCACTTTTCTGGTGATGATCTCGGCCTGACAGAGCACAAACACTCCTCCCGGGGCGTAGAAAACACTGCTCATGAAAACAGAGTATTTTTAGCAGCAGTGTGAGCGAGCCCAGCGCTTCCTGCCGACTCCACCTTGAAGAACGACATTCACGTTCTCATTTCCAAAACCAGGATTTCACAACTGCTGCTGCCCCGCACAACAGAGCGAAGGACGGGGAGATCTGCTGAGAGCTGCAAGCCACAGGTTCCTGGGTTCTAACTCTGCGTTCAGAACTCCTGTTGGACTCTGCTGGCAGCCGGCAGGCACCGCGTCGGCACGGCGAGGGCATTTTTCCTGCCACGACGAAGGACACAGAGCTGCTGGAGAGAGTCCAGGGCAGAGCCATGAAGATGGTCTCCCTGCTGAGGAAAGGCTGAGGGAGCTGGGGCTCTGGAGCGTAGAGAAAAGGACACTGAGGGGTGATCTCATTGCTGTCGATCAAGATGGGAAGGGTGGGTGTCAGGAGGATGGAGCCAGGCTCTGCTCAGGGGCACCCAGTGACAGGACAGGGGTCAGCGGGTGTGAGCTGGAGCAGAGGAGGTTCCACATCAATATGAGAAAGACCTTGTTCCCAGTGAGAGTGACAGAGCCCTGGAAGGGGCTGCCCAGAGGGGCTGTGGAGTCTCCTTCTCTGGAGATGTTTCAAACCCACCTGGTGATGTTCCTGTGAGACTGGATCTGGGGGATCCTGCTGTGGCAGGGGGATTGTCTGGATGATCTCTGGAGGTCCCTTCCAATCCCTAATGTTCTGTGATTCTATGATTCTTTTGCTTTTACTTATTAAGTTGATCTTTCCCATAGCAACACGATGTGGACACGGCACTCTCGGCCCTAATGAATTCCCTATAGCAACGTGATAACGATGTCAGAGTCCCCAGCACTTCGTACTTAGGACCTGGTGAACTACCCCACTCCTATAAATCAGAAAAGCTGCAGATCACAGAATCACTAAACATTAGGGATTGGAAGGGACCTCAAAAGATCATCCAGTCCAATCCCTCCCTCCACAGCAGGATCACCCAGACCAAGCTGCACAGGAACATATCCAGGTGGGTTTTAAACATCTCCAGAGACAGTACAAGGAAGCTCCATTTGAAACTTCCCTTTAAGTTGTCTCCTTTCAGACAAGTTCTTATTAATCCCTGCCCTCGCACTACTTTGTTTCTCCATAACCTCATCCATTACTACCTAAAAGTCCAACAACTTCACACATTAAAACCCTTACAGAGTACACAGGATCTGGAAGCACCGGTGAGAGTTAATCACACAGTATCACAGAACGTTAGGGATTGGAAGGGACCTCAACAGATCATCTAGTCCAATCCCCCATGCCACAAACTGCTTCAGCGAGAAAAAGCAACAACTACAATCACAACAGGCAGCCACTCTCAATGCAACAGCCAACTGCTCCGATTTAGCTCCTCAATTAATCTGGTGCCTCTCTTTTTGAGGAGCAACTTTACTAGGCTCAGGCAGAAGTGACAGGAATGACAGAGCACCAACACTATACTCCAAAGACAGACAGAATCACATAGAATCATTAGGGATTGGAAGTGACCTCGAAAGATCATCTAGTCCAAGCCCCTGCCACAGCAGGATCCCTCACATCAAGTCGCACAGGCGTTTTCAAATCAAACAGCTATTACAAGGAACATTCCCTCCCTCGTTAAGCTACTGAAAGGAATAAACCCCGGAGTTCTCACTGTTTGCCCTTCCTGTCTGCAGCTCCTAGTTGCTTCCAGAGCCGATTCCGGTTCTGTCGGTCAGTACTGACTCCAAACCCCAAAGTTCAGTGATGCCTTGCTCCAAACCCTTCTGTATCGCAGCTCAGATACCGTACAGACACGTCCTACTGACAGATCGAATGGGCTAGATGGTCTCTAGAGGTCCCTTCCAACTGCAGCAACTCTTGTGGTTCCATGAACAGAGACTCACAACCGAGAAGTATCCAAACACACAAGTTTCCCTACAAACCAAAAGCGACTAAAGGAAGTGAAAGAAAGCAGAGCTGGAGACAACCAGCTCCCGGTGCCAGAGCAAAGGGTGGCCCAAGGCTCTGCCCCGCACTGCTGATGCGGGGCTGCTCAGAGGCGCTCTGCTACCACCCACCCCTCGGCCTGTCCCGCCCCGGCTGCGGAGCGGAGCAGTGCCCGCTGGGCGCCGGCCGGCTCCAGCCCTCGGCCCAGCCCGATCCCGCCCGCTCCCGCTGCCCAGTTACCTCCGGAGCTCTCCGAGGACGCTGGCGGGAGCTGCCGGAGCCCCTTTACATCTCGGGCAGCCGCTCCCTCAGCCCGGGACCCCGGCGCGCTCCTCCCTACAGAAACACCACAACAATCCGGGTTATCCCCGAGTCTCGGCGACACCCGGGACCGGCCAATGCTCCCCACAACGCTCCGCCGCTGGTCTCGGCCGGGGCCCGGCGCACAAGATGGATGTCCGGCCCCTCCCGGCAGCCCCGCAGCGCCCGGCCGGGCCCAGCGCCGGCAGCGGCCGCCCGGGAAGGGAGGGGAAGGGAGCGCCCGGCCCGGCCCCGCTCCCACCGCCGCGACCCCGGGCAGCCCCGGACTCTCCGCCCCCACCCCGCGGCCTCGCCAGGCCCCGGCTGGGGGGGGGCGGCGCCCGAGGGCCCGGGCAGGTGTCGGGACCCTCTCGGGTCCCCCTCGGGATCTGTGGCCACCTCCCCGCTCCGGGTGAAGGTCACTGCGGGGAGTCAGAGAGTCACAGGCTGGGTTGGGTTGGGAGGGAGCTCAGAGCTGCCCCAGCGCCAACCCCCTGCCAGGGGCAGCGACACCTCTCACCAGACCAGGGTGCCCACAGCCCCATCCAACCTGCCCTCGGTCACTGCTAGGGCTTGGAGCAGCCACAGCCTCTGTGGGCAGCCTGTTCCAGTGCTCCAACAGCTCCATGTCTGTCTTGTACTGGGGGTTCCAACGATGGTCCTGTGGATCCAGCCCAGGGTCCAGCTCCTTGGTGGCAGCTCAGCCTCCCTGTGGTCACTTGCCCCCACAGGGACCCTCTGAAGGCACCAGCTCCGGCTCCTCCCGCCATGGAAATGTGCCAGTCCGTGTGACTGGGTGACAGTGGGCAGATAATGAGGCCCAAAGAGTTTCCTTATCACAGGGATGGGACTGGGTGGGGTGTGGTGCCACCTCTGAGGCTACTAGGCACAGCCCTGCTGCTGCTTCCCACTGTAGAGCTGCCATCATCATCACCCTCACCCTACAAACCTAAGAGCTCTCTGAAATGCAGCACTTCGTTAGAGAGTGATTTTAAAGAGAAAAGAAAAAGCATGGAGTTGGAACAGTGAAATAAAGTGGATCTGTAATAAATCCTAACGCTTAGGTTGCAGGTGAGTGATGGCAGTTGTGTGGGAATCACAGAGTTATGGAGGCTAGAAAAGCCCTCTGAGCTCAGCCAGCCCAGACCAGGACCTAGCATCACCCTAGTAGCCACACCAGGGCACTAAGTGCCACAGCCAGGCTGGCCTTCAGCACCTCCAGGGATGGATGGGGAGTCCACCACTGCCCTGGGCAGCCCAGTCCAGGCTCTGATCACCATTTCCATGAGGAAGGGCTTCCTAACATCCAACCTAACCCTCCCCTGGCAGCTTCAGGTCCTGCCCTCTTGTCCTGGCGCTGGCTGCCTGAGAGAAGAGCCTGACCCCCACCTGACTACAACCTCCCTTCAAGGAGTTGGGGAGAGGGAGAAGGTCCCACCTGAGTCTCCTCCAGGCTCAACACTCCCATCTCCCTCAGCATCTCCCCATCAGCTTTTCCCTCCAGCCCCTTCCCAGCCTCATTGCTCCTCTGGACCCGCTCCAGCCCCTCAATCTCTTCCTTGAAGTGAGGGGTCCAGCACTGCCCCCAGTACGGGAGGGGAGCCCTCCCCAGTGGCCGGTACAGGGGGAGAACCACGTCCCTAGCCCTGCTGGACCTGAAATGCCCTGTTAGTGCACAGGCTCTGCTGGACTGTGTCCCTAGTCCGAACACACACTATAACACAGCCCCACAGAAGCTATCGCCAGCATCTAACACATTTCACTGAAGCTTAAATCATTTCCTGGTGGCTAGTAACTGCCCCACGAAGAGCTCTAATTGCTTCCCTGATCTGACCACGCAGCTCTCCACGAGTGTCTCTGGAAACGCAGAGGGATCTCTCACCGCTGTCACCTCCTCACGTTTACATAACCAGGCACCGGGCAGCACCGCAGCCGCCGCCGTCCGAATCCCGGCCTCATCATCACAATGTCCCTGGCGATGCTGAAGGTGAGGCTGCAGGGAAAGGGCTGAGAGACACGCAGCTCAGTGCCCTGCAGCAGGCAGGGAATGAAGTGCCCTCCCCGGCGCTGGCCAAACTTCAGCGACACGAGCAGGAGATTTGCCGAAGCCTCGGCGATAACATCTCTGCCTTTCATCCAGAACGCCTCAAAACCGCTGAATATCTCTCGCCGGGCTTTACAGCCCTGGAAGCAAAGACAAAGAGATTAAATGACTTACCCGAAATCCCCAGCAAGTCAGCGGCCAGGAGACAAACAGCTCCAAGTCGCCGCTCACACCCTCTGCTCTAATTGAGAGGGAGCCAAGCTCCAGCTCTGCTGCTCCTCGTGAATTAGAAATACGCAGCGCGGAGCAATTTGCTTCCAGGTGCAAGTCGGGGCTGCTGAGTCCCATCTGTAAATCCCTGTTCTTTAGGGCTCAAGCCCCAGAGAGGTGTCTCCCTCCCCAGAGACCCCAAAGCTGGGAGCAAGCAGTTGAATCCGTTTCTTCGCACCCTGGTAGCTCAGGGCAGGGTAACCTCAGCAGAGAACCAGAGAGAAGGGCTTCAAGCTTCAACAGGGTGGGTTTAGACTGGGCACCAGGAAGAAACTCTTCATGGAAAGAGTGGTCAAGGACTGGAATGGGCTGCCCAGGGTGCTGGTTGAGTCTCCATCCCTGGATGTGTTTAAAAGTCACTTAGATGTAGTGTTGGGGGATCTGGTTTAGGGGTGAACTTGTAGAGTAGGGTTGATGGTTGGCTTGATGATCCTGGGGGCCTTTTCCAACCTGAATGATTCTATGATTTTCTTTCTCCCCAGGACTCAGCCTCACCAGCCCCAGCAGCAGGGCTCAGCTGCTCCTCCCATGCAGCAGCATCATCTGCCTTCAAGGATGCTCCACGCTAGTGGTTGAGCAACTTTCTTCCTCCAAATACAAACACTATCATGAAATCTGTGAGCTGGGGAAGCAACTAGCTGTAGGTTAAGAAGATGAGGCTGTCCCTGGAAAACATGAAGAGATGAACTGGCGGTGATGAGAGCAATTAAACCAGCAGTTAAGTCAGTTAAAACAACGGATTCCTGCAGATAGAAGCTGCACAAGGAGCCTCCTGTGTCCTCTGAGAGGCTCAACAGACATGAAATTTCTGCAACAGTTTAGTCAGTGTTGAAAATTAAAGGTTTACAAACTAAAGGTTTAATAAAGGTTGGCCCCGAGGTAGTCCAGCACAGAGCCACAAGGATGATGAAGGGGGTACTCGTCAGTCCCTGAGCAGGGATCAGAAGCAGGGTGGTTAGCAGATCAAGAGAGGTTCTCCTACTCCTCTCCTCTGCCCTGGTGAGACCACATGTGGAATCTTGTGTCCAGTTGTGGGCACCTCAGTTCCAGAAGGACACAGAGCTGCTGGAGAGAGCCCAGGGCAGAGCCACAATGATGATGGAGGGAGCTTCACCCTAGCTTGGTGAAGAGACTGAGGGGTGACCTCATGAATGTCTATAAATATGTGAGGGGTGGGTGTCAGGAGGATGGAGCCAGGCTCTGCTAAGTGTCATCTGATGATAGGACAAGGGGCAATGGGTGTCAGCTGGAATAGAGGAGCTTCCATATAAATATCAGAAGGAACTTCTTCCCAGGGAGGGTGACAGAGCCCTGGCAGGGGCTGCCCAGGGGGGTTGTGGAGTCTCCTTCTCTGGAGATGTTTCAAACCCACCTGGCCATGTTCCTGTG